>JANIIK010001818.1:15000-42500 GCA_027704905.1 Muraenolepis orangiensis
GTTGGGGAAGGTGAGGAGAGCTGTGAGGGCGTACGAGCAGGAACTAGCAGATTACTACCCAACTACCATTAAAGTTGACCCTTCTAAGGCTGCCGCTTCTCGGTCAGATGAACGTCAACCCACACCAGCCCTGTCGGTGACCTACGACTTAGAGACCCTCCAGAGGAAGGCCAAGGAGATGGGCGTGATGATGATGATGCTGCTTAAGCAACTCCCGCCTCCCGACAGAGAGGACCACCTACGCCGCCTATGTCGGAAGTGTTATGCTGGGGCTGAGTGTGAAGGACTTTTTTTCGGCTTCCCCACCAGCTGAACCCACAAAATACCCCAAAAAAGATACACATTCACATAATTGCAGTATATAAGAATATGACGGTATGAAACAGAATAAATATGAAGTGAAATATGTAAAGTGTGTTGTGTAGTGATAACACCACATGTGCAACTTTAATGTATGGGCCAAGCAGAAAGAATAATGTTGATTATTGGTAAATGCTGAATGAATGTTCTTAATGAAAATGCATTTGGTAATTGTTTATTTGAATGAACTGATATTATTATAGCCTATGTATTATGTTGATGTTGAAACATTTCCTTTAAAACCATTTCAGGTTTATAACCTGCTATTGTGACAACCATTTGTCAACCAAATAAACGACAAACTAAGGTCAAAGAAAAGTCACAGAGTTATATCCTTCAGTTCATTCAAGTAAACAATTACCAAATGCATTTTCATTAAGGACATTCATTCAGCATTTACCAATAATAAACATTATTCTTTAAACTTAACCATGTGATGAATGTCATGCATCAAAATGTTCAAACAATATATTCAAACTGCAGGCCTACAGCCCACGTATACACTACAGACCGCAGGAACACCATTTCCCAGGGTGCACCGGGGCCACATGTTGCAAACATTTCATGCTGAGCAGAGCTAACATGCTAACATGCTAGCTAACATGCTAGGGAGCTAACAGCTAACATAAGCAAAGCACATGAACATAAAGCAAGCAAAACACATAAAGCCCTTGTAACCTTGTAAGTCGCTTTGGATAAAAGCGTCTGCCAAATGCCCTAAATGTAAATGTAAATGTAAATAAAGCAACCAGGGAAGGCGAATGTAAACATACCATTGGGCTATCACGTTCCTGGTCTGAATGCAGCCAACTCCCTGAGCAAAATGCACTACCTGAATGAGCTGGGGCTTCAATTTAAGCCCTCTGGGGCTGCCCACATAGATGCCAGACGGTAAACCAGTCAAGCCCTGACGTGCTGCCCGCGTAGATGCCTGATATAAATTATTATTTCTTTACTCCTAAAGTTCATTTAATTTCAATTGACATTTGAAAATAGTTGCAAGGAGTACATTTTATCATTTAGGGGGCATTTAAATTATACCATTTGTTTTGGATAAATAATATATGTAATTTTGAGTCAATAGAATACATTTGGCTCTCTTTGCTCCTAAAGAGTTTAACACACACACTCAAACGTCTGCTCTTATCCAGGTTTCTCCTAAACCTTGGTGTAGTCATAAACCTCTCCTCAGGAACCCTGAGTTGGTGATTAAGACCAAAGCCAAATACTTGATGTGTATTAGAAAGACACACATTGTTGGACCATAAACCATAGAGTCGTCTCACTTTACTTTACTCCATTTAAGACGGACACAGGTTTACTAAACATTTGAATTGGTGTTAGCTCATTTAGGGTAGGTTTTTAATGTTAAGTTTCATAACCCCTTCCGGGATATTGATCGTCTTATGGGCCTTATGGGGGTGTTATATATATATATATATATACATATATATATATATATATATATATAGATATTTAAATGTATCTATATATAGATATAGATATCTATCTATAGATAGATAGATAGATAGATAGATAGATAGATAGATAGATAGATAGATAGATAGATAGATAGATAGGTAGATAGATAGATAGATAGATAGATAGATAGATAGATAGATAGATAGATAGATGGATAGATGGGGGTGTTATATATATATATATAGATATAGATATATGTATCTATATATATATAGATAGATAGATAGATAGATAGATAGATAGATATACATGTATATCAACATATAGATATAGATATCTATAGATAGATAGACAGATGTATATATAGATATCCTTGTAACGGACATGAATCAATTAATTCATAATACTACTTCAAAAAAGTAGCCCGTATGTCCACATTTCATCACAGTCAGGCTTAGAGACAGCTTCCACAGTCAGGCCATCAGGCTGCCACAGTTGGACACTTAAATATCACCTTTAGAGCAGCTGTTCTCAACATGTGGGACCGGACCACCTGTGGTTCTTGCGCCCCCTGCTGGTGGAACTCGGAGGGATCCCTGGAATCTCAATGTTTTAAAAAAATGTAATAAAACCAACTTTAAAATCAATTGTAAAACGTTGTACATGTTGTACAGTAATACTATTAACATACTGCTACACACACAGACAAACGGACACACACACACACACACTCACAGACACACACACACACACACACACACACTCTCACACACACAGACAAACAGACACACACACATACATAACACAAACACACACACACATTTGAGGGCACTCAATTCAGGTCAAATCATTAACAAAGGGTTAGGCAAAGTAAACCAACTCCAAAGGCCAGTGGCCCCCATTAACCCTAAAGCTGAAACTCTGTGGATGTGTGAGCGTGTGTCTGTGTGTGTGCACCAGTGTGTGTCTGCGTGTGTGCGTGTGTGTTTGTTATGTGTGCGTGTGCGTGGTCACCTTGCGGGCCATGATCTCCGACGCCGGCCCCCTGGCGTGCCGCTAGCTGAGGTTCCGCCTCCCGGGACAGACCCAGCTGGAAGAGCACCAGCACCGAGGGGCCGGAGGGCCCCGAGGCCCTCATGCTGAGACCCCCACCAAAAGACTACAAATATGGAGGTTTAGGTTGGATCAGAGGAGTGAGACCAGGTCTTGTGGGAAAGATGTTGGTTAGGACACACCAATGCCCAGTCCATCTCCAGGGAGTGTGTGTGTGTGTGTGTGTGTGTGTGTGTGTGTGTGTGTGTGTGTGTGTGTGTGTGTGTGTGTGTGTGTGTGTGTGTGTGTGTGTGTGTATATTTATAGACACTCATTTAACTACAGCTATAGAGGAGCATAACTACGGTATGTGTGTGTGTGTGATTGTCTTGGACTGTGAACTCTGTTGATGTGGGGTTTCAGTACGCTGTAGTTTGACAGGAAGTGAAACTGACAAGAGAGAGAGAGAGAAATAGATATATATAGATATAGATCTATAACTGTTATTCATTACTAGTTATTAAAAGCCCCTCCCATTGATCCATATTTAGATGAAAAAGAAACACACTTGGAACACTTTGAAGCAACAGAGAGACACAGAATGAGTTTCCAACAGAAGCTATGTCATATATATGTCCATAACTTGATTCATAACACAGGACCACTTACTGAACCACTGACTGTAGGGCCGTGTCCCGTCTAATCTCTAGTGTCCTGCTCTTCTTCTACTTGTTTCAAGGCCTCTGAGTAAGAGCCATTTGGACCACTACAATGGGGAAGTAGAGCCGTCTGCAGAAGTGTCTGAATGTGACCTTTAACCTCCAGTCCAGTGCATCTCCACGAGGCGTGGTGGAGGTAGGAGGAACTCAGGGCTCCACTCAGCATGAAGGCTCTGCTCCTTGGATGTACTGAGGGGGGACACGGGGGGTAGACTGATCCTCACTAGGTCCCTCTTTGATATCTATATATACACACCTGCAGCCATGGTGCTAGATCTATGTTTATATATAGATATAGATATATATCTCTACATACAGTTTATGTCTCTATATACATCTACATATATTTATTTGTAATTGCATGTGATTTCTTATGAGAGAACAGACAGTCTCTGTCTATCTATCTATCTATAGATAGATTTGATCTATCTATAGATAGATAGATATTTAGATCTAAATATATATAGATCTATGGATCTATATGTAATTCTATCTATCTATATATGAACTTGTAACTGCTTGTGATTTCTAATAAGAGGAGGACAGATCTCTCTGGGGTCTCTAGAACATTCTTTATTTCATGATGATCTCCAAAAAACAAAAATACATCAAACACACAACCACACACACAGTGCGACAATGGTGAGTGTGTGTGTGTGTGTGTGTGTGTGAGTGTGTGTGTGTGTGTGTGTGTGTGTGAGTGTGTGTGTGTGTGTGACACACAGAAAGATTAAGTGTTACTTTCAAGAATCTTGTGAAAATAAGTGATATATGAGAATATGAGTGACAGATGTATACATATATATATACATATATACACACATATCTATCTATAGATCTATATGGGTCATACATGGACAAGAGCGTAGTACATTATTTGCTGCAAACAAACAAACAAACAGTTAAAGTGAATTCCCCCCGCATCTCTCCAGCATCTTTAGAACAAAAAACATATATTCCTTCATGCCTTCTTCCAAGCCTTCTCCTCTCTCAGGGGTCCGCATCCGGTCCACATCCCGCCCACATCAAGTCCAAATCCCGCCCATATATGGTCCAAATCCCGCCCACATCCGGTTCAAAACCCTCCCAAATCCAGTAAACATCCCGCCCACATCCGGTACACATCCCGCCCACATCCGGTCCAAATCCCGCCCACATCCGGTGCACATCCCGCCCACATCCGGTACACATCCCGCCCATATCTGGTCCACATCCCGCCCATATCTGGTCCACATCCCGCCCACATGAAGTCCAAATCCCGCCCACATCTGGTCCAAATCCCGCCCACATCCGGTTCAAATCCCACCCACATCCAGTAAACATCCCGCCCACATCCGGTCCAAATCCCGCCCACATCCGGTCGAAATCCCACCCACATCCGGTCAATATCCCGCCCACATCCGGTACACATCCTACCCACATCCCGCCCACATCCGGTCCAAATCCCACCCACATCCGGTCAATATCCCGCCCACATCCGGTACACATCCTGCCCATATCCGGTCCAAATCCCACCCATATCCGTTCCAAATCCCGCCCACATCCGGTCCAAATCCCGCCTGTGTAATTAAATAAGTGTGTGTTTGTGAAAGTGTGTGTGTGTGTGTGTGTGTGTGTTCTATGTGTGTGTTCTGTGTGTGTGTGTGTGTGTGTGTGTGTTCTATGTGTGTGTGTGTGTGTGTTCTATGTGTGTGTGTGTGTGTTTCTATGTGTGTGTATATATTTTTATACATACACATTTATTTCTGAGTGTGTGTTTGTGTGCATGTGTTTGTTTGTGTTTCTATATGTGTGTGTGTGTGTGTGTGTATTTCTATGTGTGTGTGCGTGTGTGAGTGTGTGTATTTCTATGTGAGTGTGTGAGGGTGTATTTCTATGTGTGTGTGTGTGAGTGTGTATTTCTATGTGTGTGTGTGTGTGTATTTCTATGTGTGTGTGCGTGTATTTCTATGTGAGTGTGTATTTCTATGTGTGTGTGTGTGTGTGTGTGTGTGTATTTCTATGTGAGTGTGTGAGGGTGTATTTCTATGTGTGTGTGTGTGAGTGTGTATTTCTATGTGTGTGTGTGTGTGTATTTCTATGTGTGTGTGTGTGTATTTCTATGTGTGTGTGTGTGTGTGTGTTTCTGTGTGTGTGTATTTCTATGTGTGTGTGTGTGTATTTCTGTGTGTGTTGCTACAAGCGACACAGAGACACTGAGGAACCATAACCCCTAACCCAAACCCAGGGAGGAGGTCCTCCTGGGTGAATGTGGACTGGAAGGTGTGGATGAGTGTCAGTGTGTCTGAGGACCCTCCTCCATCTGGGGACACTCTGTAGAAGGAGAGAGAGCCAGCAGGTCGGTCCACATACACTCCTACTCTGTTAGAGGGGAGGAGATCTATGACTGTTCTACTACCGTTGTACCAGACAGAGTAACGATCATCATGACAATAAAGATTCCAGGACTTGTTGTTCCTTCCAAGCCAGCTGTCATCACCCCCTCCTCTCCTAGTGATTCCTCTGTATGTCACTCCTATACCAACACATCCTCCATTCCTCTCCACCTCCACCTCCCAGTAACAGCGGTCAGTCAGACCCTCTCTACACAACACCTGGGGCAAGGAGTCAAATCTCTCCAGGTGATCAGGATACTTCCTCTTCTCTCTAACCACCGTCACCTTCCTGTTGTCCTCAGACAGAGAGAGGTCTCTGTGGACTGTGTTTGGGTCCAGTGTGAGTTCACACTCATCTGATGGGAGAGAAGAAAGACATGATGAGTCTACACAGAAACACTACATATCAAATACACATACAAGTATCATGAATAGATGTATTATTCTATATTAATATATCTAGATGATATGTTAATATATTATTAAATATAAATATATATTATTAAATTATTTTAAATTGAATTATTACACACACACACAGAACAAGCAGCCGTAACATACCCGATCACAAATCACAGATCTCCCCCGCAGTGGGTGCCTTGCGGCCCCTCCCTCGCAGTGGGTGCCTTGCGGCCCCTCCCCCGCAGTGGGTGCCTTGCGGCCCCTCCCCCGCAGTGGGTGCCTTGCGGCCCCTCCCCCGCAGTGGGTGCCTTGCGGCCCCTCCCCCGCAGTGGGTGCCTTGCGGCCCCTCCCCCGCAGTGGGTGCCTTGCGGCCCCTCCCCGCAGTGGGTGCCTTGCGGCCCCTCCCTCGCAGTGGGTGCCTTGCGGCCCCTCCCCCGCAGTGGGTGCCTTGCGGCCCCTCCCCCGCAGTGGGTGCCTTGCGGCCCCTCCCCCGCAGTGGGTGCCTTGCGGCCCCTCCCTCGCAGTGGGTGCCTTGCGGCCCCTCCCCCGCAGTGGGTGCCTTGCGGCCCCTCCCCCGCAGTGGGTGCCTTGCGGCCCCTCCCCTACGCCACTGGGTGTGAGTTAGTGATGTGTCGGTCGCGAACGAGCCGGCTCTTTTTAGTGAACGGGAGCCGGCTCTTTTTAGTGAACGGGAGCCGGCTCTTTTTAGTGAACGGGAGCCAGCTCTTTTTAGTGAACGGGAACCGGCTCTTTTTAGTGAACGGGAACCGGCTCTTTTTAGTGAACGGGAGCCGGCTCTTTTTAGTGAACGGGAGCCGGCTCTTTGTAGTGAACGGGAGCCGGCTCTTTTTAGTGAACGGGAGCCGGCTCAGTGAGCGGGAGCCGGCTCTTTTTAGTGAATGGGAGCCGGCTCTTTTTAGTGAACGGGAGCCGGCTCAGTGAGCGGGAGCCGGCTCTTTTTAGTGAACGGGAACCGGCTCTTTTTAGTGAACGGGAGCCGGCTCTTTTTAGTGAACGGGAACCGGCTCTTTTTAGTGAACGGGAGCCGGCTCTTTTTAGTGAACGGGAGCCGGCTCAGTGAGCGGGAGCCGGCTCTTTTTAGTGAACGGGAACCGGCTCTTTTTAGTGAACGGGAGCCGGCTCTTTTTAGTGAACGGGAACCGGCTCTTTTTAGTGAACGGGAACCGGCTTTTTTAGTGAACGGGAGCCGGCTCTTTTTAGTGAACGGGAGCCGGCTCTTTGTAGTGAACGGGAGCCGGCTCAGTGAGCGGGAGCCGGCTCTTTTTAGTGAACGGGAGCCGGCTCTTTTTAGTGAACAGGAGCCGGCTCTTTTTAGTGAACGGGAGCCGGCTCAGTGAGCGGGAGCCGGCTCTTTTTAGTGAACGGGAACCGGCTCTTTTTAGTGAACGGGAGCCGGCTGTTTTTAGTGAACGGGAGCCGGCTCTTTTTAGTGAACGGGAGCCGGCTCTTTTTAGTGAACGGGAGCCGGCTCTTTTTAGTGCACGGGAGCCGGCTCTTTTTAGTGCACGGGAGCCGGCTCTTTTTAGTGAACGGGAGCGGGCTCTTTTTAGTGAACGGGAACCGGCTCTTTTTAGTGAACGAGAGCCGGCTTTTTAGTGAACGGGAGCCGGCTCTTTTTAGTGAACGGGAGCCGGCTCTTTTTAGTGAACGGGAACCGGCTCTTTTTAGTGAACGGGAACCGGCTCTTTTTAGTGAACGGGAGCCGGATCTTTTTAGTGAACGGGAGCCGGATCTTTGTAGTGAACGGGAGCCGGATCTTTTTAGTGAACGGGAGCCGGCTCTTTTTAGTGCACGGGAGCCGGCTCTTTTTAGTGAACGGGAGCCGGCTCTTTGTAGTGAACGGGAGCGGGCTCTTTTTAGTGAACGGGAACCGGCTCTTTTTAGTGAACGAGAGCCGGCTTTTTAGTGAACGGGAGCCGGCTCTTTTTAGTGAACGGGAGCCGGCTCTTTTTAGTGAACGGGAGCCGGCTCAGTGAGCGGGAGCCGGCTCTTTTTAGTGAACGGGAACCGGCTCTTTTTAGTGAACGGGAGCCGGCTCTTTTTAGTGAACGGGAGCCGGCTCTTTTTAGTGAACGGGAACCGGCTCTTTTTAGTGAACGGGAGCCGGGTCTTTTTAGTGAACGGGAACCGGCTGTTTTTAGTGAACGGGAACCGGCTCTTTTTAGTGAACGGGAACCGGCTCTTTTTAGTGAACGGGAGCCGGCTCTTTTTAGTGAACGGGAGCCGGCTGGCACCGCCAACGAGCCGTTATTGATTAGTTGCGGGTGCTCCGCGTACTGCAGTGACTGGATGTCACGCCATGCTGTGCATCACGTGAGGATAGATAAGGAGGAGGGCGGCGCGTGCTCAGTGCTGGTTGCTAACAGAGGGAGAGGAGAACACGCGGGGAAGGGTCCGTTTGCGCCGCGCTAATAAGATGACTGAAAGTAGGAAAAGAAGCAGCATTTGGCTGCATTTTAACAATTGTGCAAACACAAAGGCAGAATGCAGCATTGTCAACATGAAGCTCTCATATAGAGCAGCTCCACAAACCACCTCCACAGCCACTTGAGAACTGAGCATCCAACAGTTCAGTTGGAAGTCAAAAGGCAGACTGCCTGCTTCTGCCAGTGGTCTACTCCACCTGTTGCTGCTGCAGCTACAGGATCTACCCCCCATGCGTCAGGTACCCAAACACCAACAGCTACACAGACCTCAATAAGACAATGGATATCAAAGGCAATGAATGACCCCAGCTAGACACAACATAGTGGATGAAGAATTGGCCAAAATGATTGCAAGTGATTTCCAAGCATTTTCCATTGTGGAGGACAAGGGATTCCTTCACACAGGCTCTCAACACAATGTATGTTCTGAAACAGGGCAGATAATAACGGAGAGAAGAAACCGGATCAACCCTCTAAGCTGAGGCACTTGGTCTTCCTCAATGCCAATCTGCCCTGAAAAGAAGAAGAACAGGTTACCGTTTGATAGTTGACCGTGGGAAGTTCATTAGAGACTGTTTGATACTGCTGTTTTGCACATTACAATACATTTATTTTTATTATGTTTTTTTATGATAGAGACTTATTTGCTGCAGTTTTGAGCATTGCAATATATTTATTTTCATTATGTTATTTATTTATGATCATTTATATTTTTTAAGATTTGATGTCAGCTGTTGCTGTCTTTTGTTCTATATTTTATACTGAAATAGAGCCCTGCTGTTTTGTTAGGGCTTTTTGTTTAAATAAAAATGTCAAATATACAAAAATACAGTAGCTGTCCTTATTTTAAATGTCTATGCTTAAGTTGTTCTAGGTGTTGCTATCTGCTGTGTGTAGCCTGGTTCTACAAGCAGGTCAGGTCATTCATTGGGTGCTATCAGAGGTACAAGGGTCTGGAAATCCAATGAAAACTATTGGCCACAGCTAATCATTTATATTAAAAACGTTTTACTTTTGAATACTTCAGTACAAAGGATGTATTGAATAATTTAAGTGATCTATGTGTACACATATAAATAATTAGTCAAAATAGGGCTAAATTTGATTGAATTATAAAAGGTATATGTGGTCAAATAGAAGAGCCGTTTGGGAACCGAAAGAGCCGGCTCTTCTTGGTGAGCCGAGCCAAATGAGCCGGCTCACTCAAAAGAGCCGGAATTCCCATCACTAGTGTGAGTGGTGTCAGTATGAGAGCACGACAGCTCTCATACTATAAAATACAGCTTGTGATGCGGCCCAAGAGCCAATCACTAAAATGCCTGCAATGCAGTGAACCAATCACCTTCGAGGGGGGAAAACCCTATCAAGCACTATCTGAGTTGACCATCTGAGTTCAAACCTAAAATGGCAGGGAAAAAATGCACAGCTAAGCGAAAATATGAAGACGACCATAGGACGTTTTTAGTAGAGTGGGAGAGTTCATCTTTTTTGATAGAACGCAATTGCAAGCCATTTTGCCTTCTATGCCAGACGTCATTAGCCCATTTCAAGGCTTCACATCTTCAGCGCCATTTCACCTCACTCCATGCTCACTCCATCCACCAGGAATTCCCTAAAGGTGTTGAACTTCACAAGCAGAAGTTAAACACCTTGAAAAGTCAGGCGGAAAAGCAGACACAGTTTTTCCAAAAAATAAGGAAGCACTCGGAGACCGTAACACTTGCATCATATCAAGTTGCTTGGAACATAGCAGGAGCTAAAAAGCCCTACAATGAAGGGGAGTTTGTTAAAACATGCCTCAGTGACGTGGTTGAAATCTTGTTTCCAGAAAACCAAAAACTGAAACAAGGTGGAGGATTGTTCAAGGCAAGGAATGTCAGAAGTCCCACTCATTTCATTTAAAGAAGCAATATGCGTAGGAAGATAAAAAACTTGTTCACATTTAGTTTACTGAGAGTTTGTGTCAGAGTGCACACAATGTTCATTGTTGATAATAACTGGCCTCTGAATACTAGTAGGAGAGGTTTAATTCAATTTCTGTCAATATTATGGTGTGTGACATTTACAATACATCTGTCAGAGCAGAGCTATGTGTGTGTCTGTGTGAGGGTGTGTGTGTCTTTGGAAGGGAGGATCTTGAGTGTGTGTGTGTAAAGTTCTAGATGTTCATTTAGTCTGTGTGAGAGAGAGAGGGGAGGAAGAGAGTGAGGGAGCACAGAGAAACGCTGAGAACAGAAGAGAGAAGGAGAGGGGGGGGGCATCTGTGACTGTGTGTATGATGTGGCTCTTTTTACAGTAACATAGTAACATGTTTGGCTCTTAACCTCTGACTGGTTGGCCACCCCTGATGTATGTTATCAATATATTGATATATTGATAACATACATGATGTCCACTATCATGTTCATTCCCAGTAGGACGTCAGCTCCTGCTGTGTGGATGGACTTTCCATCTGAAGAGTTAGTGTGTTGTTGTGATGACTCAAACTAAAGAGACACTTACACTTCTTTAGAGTCGACCTCAGGTCAGGCAGCTTCTCCATCTCCATGCACTTCTTTACAGCTGGTTTCAGGTCAGGCAGCTTCTCCATCTCCATATCCAGAGTCTCCTTCAGCTGATCCAGGGATCTCCTCAAGGTCCCTGCGTATGATGGAGGAGGGACCTCCACCCTGGTCCAGTCCCTGGTGTTTGGAGGATTCTTCAGGGATCCGAAGCTCTGGAGGAAGTGGAGGTGGTCTTCAGTGTGTGAGAGCTGCTTCACCTCTGAGCTCCTATTGGTCAGATCTTTAACTTCCCGCTCCAGCTCTTTGATGAGGTCTTCAGCTTGTCTCTCTATGGATTTCAGTTTCTCTTGAACCGTTTGGTTGAGATCGTCCCGACACTTTTCAATGCAGCGCATCAGAGCGGCGAGGACCTGCTCACCGTCGGCTAGCTCTCGGTCTGCGTCTGCTCTGCTGAGCTTCACTGCGTCTATGATCTCCTGAATCTTTCTTTTTCTCTCCTGGATCATCTGCTGAACATCAGACTCTATCTTCCCCAGCTGGGCCATCTTCAGCTCATATTCCTCCTTCAGAGGTACAACAGGATGGGACTTGTGGTCCGTCTCTGTACAGAACTGACACACACACACCTGTTCAGTCTGGCAGAAGAGCTCCAGAAGTTGATAATTGTGTTTCTTACACATCCGGTCTTCCAGACAGTCCTGAGGCTCGACCAGCTTATGTTTCTTCAGAACTGCGACTCTCTGATGTGGCTCCAGGTGGGAGTGGCAGAAGGACATAAGACACACTAGGCAGGACTTGACAGCCTTCAGCTTGGTCCCGGTACAGATGTCACAGGGAAGTTCTCCTGGTTCAACGCAAGGCTGCTCTTTGACCGGTACGGACCGTCTAAACTGATCAACCATCTCTGATATGAAGGTATTGACCCGTAGATCGGGTCTTGTGTGGAACAGCTCGTTGCAAACAGGACATTTGAACTGGACCTTGTCCTCCCAGAACGTGGTGATACAGGCTCTACAGAAGTTGTGTCCACATGGTGTGGAAACTGGACTCTTGAACACATCCAGACAGACGGAACAGGAAAAGTTCTCCTCAGACCAGGAAGTGTTAGCAGAGGCCATTCCTAGAACACATTGTTGAATCAAGTTAGAAAACAATCACATTATATTTATTGTTTATATGATAATGTGCACATTTCTACATTTTTACTGTACCTAACATGTGTGTATATATATAAATCTTAAGATTTATAACTTTTTTTAAGATTTATAATCTTTTTTAACTGCATAGCCCTGCTCACTACCTGTTTATGAATTCTCATAAATATATACACATATAATTACATATATACTTTATCAATTCCTAAAATTCTGCACATATCTTAAACAGACTCCACACATTATTTGATACAGTTTTTATACCTAGTAGACTGTCTTACATCTTATTTAACCTCTGTACATTATATATTACCATGCACTTTACTGTAACATTTACACTCTGGTTAGATGCTACATTATTTTTGCTGTACTGAACTTGATCTGTTCAATGATAATTATTAGATACTATTATTAGATTATTAGAATATAATCTAATGTTTAGACAACGGTTTAAACTGGTTTTAATGTCCCTATATGTGTATATATCTCTATCTATATGAGTGATGGAGTAGCGTAGGGCTTGATATAAACATATAATACACATCTAATACTACATGAAGTTAACAATGGTCCACCATCAAAGTGTGTCCGTTGGAACAGGCTCCCTGGTGCAGAACTAACTCTTTGAAGCCCTTGGTCAACACTCACTACTCACCTTAGAACGCTGTCCACCGCTTAGTTGGACAAAGGCTGGTGTTCTTTGTGTCACACTTTGCTGAGAGAGAGAGAGAGAGAGAGAGAGAGAGAGAGAGAGAGAGAGAGAGAGAGAGAGAGAGAGAGAGAGAGAGAGAGAGAGAGAGAGAGAGAGAGAGAGAGAGAGAGAGAGAGAGAGGAAGAGAGAACATTTAATTTAAAAAGCTCTTTATTCTAAAAGTAAAGAACCTCAATCTGTTGTGACTATGGACACTTTTTACGATAATGATGCCGCTGCCCAGTTTTTATTTCATGTTATATCATTTTTATAATATATACTTTATTATAATTATTATTATTATATTTCTTTTTTTTTCTTGTTCTTTTACATTTTTGATATAAGTTTGTATGTCGTGTCTTGTAACTTTGTTGTTTAAAAAAAGAACAATTTATAAAATATTGTAAAAAAAATTGTTTTAAAAGCTCTTAAATTATTCAAATACAGGATTGAGAAACGAGAACAAAACAACGATCTTTTTAAAACGTATTAAAGTGTTTAAATGTGACCTACACAAGCCCAGGGCTTACTTTATCCATACAGCGCCACCTCCTGGTAGGAGGAGTCAAACCCTTAATATGAGCTAGTGAGGAATTAACTATATATAGCCAATGGTTCCCCACTAGAAGGTGTTCAGATGAATGAGTGAGAGGAAAAGACTGGATACCAAAAGTAAATGGCTTTAATCTCACGGGGTTCTATTAAACACGGGCATGGCCCAGCACAGAGGAGACAGACCACACCCATAATCACATGACTGAACACGTGCAAAACAACCAAGACAAAACTAATAAATCAAAGATGAGCACCACGCGTCTAAGAGGGCACTCAACAAAAGACACAAAACACATGAGACACGCAGCACAACGCACACATGAGACACACAGCACAATGCACACATGAGACACGCAGCACAATGCACACATGAGACACGCAGCACAATGCACACATGAGACACGCAGCACAATGCACACATGAGACACGCAGCACAATGCACACATGAGACACGCAGCACAATGCACACATGAGACACGCAGCACAATGCACACATGAGACACGCAGCACAACGCACACATGAGACACGCAGCACAATGCACACATGAGACACGCAGCACAATGCACACATGAGACACGCAGCACAACGCACACATGAGACACGCAGCACAATGCACACATGAGACACGCAGCACAACGCACACATGAGACACGCAGCACAACGCACACATGAGACACGCAGCACAACGCACACATGAGACACGCAGCACAACGCACACATGAGACACGCAGCACAACGCACACATGAGACACGCAGCACAACGCACACATGAGACACGCAGCACAACGCACACATGAGACACGCAGCACAATGCACACATGAGACACGCAGCACAACGCACACATGAGACACGCAGCACAACGCACACATGAGACACGCAGCACAATGCACACATGAGACACGCAGCACAATGCACACATGAGACACGCAGCACAACGCACACATGAGACACGCAGCACAACGCACACATGAGACACGCAGCACAATGCACACATGAGACACGCAGCACAATGCACACATGAGACACGCAGCACAACGCACACATGAGACACGCAGCACAATGCACACATGAGACACGCAGCACAACGCACACATGAGACACGCAGCACAATGCACACATGAGACACGCAGCACAATGCACACATGAGACACGCAGCACAACGCACACATGAGACACGCAGCACAACGCACACATGAGACACGCAGCACAACGCACACATGAGACACGCAGCACAATGCACACATGAGACACGCAGCACAACGCACACATGAGACACGCAGCACAATGCACACATGAGACACGCAGCACAATGCACACATGAGACACGCAGCACAACGCACACATGAGACACGCAGCACAACGCACACATGAGACACGCAGCACAATGCACACATGAGACACGCAGCACAACGCACACATGAGACACGCAGCACAACGCACACATGAGACACGCAGCACAATGCACACATGAGACACGCAGCACAACGCACACATGAGACACGCAGCACAACGCACACATGAGACACGCAGCACAATGCACACATGAGACACGCAGCACAACGCACACATGAGACACGCAGCACAATGCACACATGAGACACGCAGCACAATGCACACATGAGACACGCAGCACAATGCACACATGAGACACGCAGCACAACGCACACATGAGACACGCAGCACAATGCACACATGAGACACGCAGCACAATGCACACATGAGACACGCAGCACAACGCACACATGAGACACGCAGCACAACGCACACATGAGACACGCAGCACAATGCACACATGAGACACGCAGCACAATGCACACATGAGACACGCAGCACAATGCACACATGAGACACGCAGCACAACGCACACATGAGACACGCAGCACAATGCACACATGAGACACGCAGCACAACGCACACATGAGACACGCAGCACAACGCACACATGAGACACGCAGCACAACGCACACATGAGACACGCAGCACAACGCACACATGAGACACGCAGCACAATGCACACATGAGACACGCAGCACAATGCACACATGAGACACGCAGCCCAACGCACACATGAGACACGCAGCACAATGCACACATGAGACACGCAGCACAACGCACACATGAGACACGCAGCACAACGCACACATGAGACACGCAGCACAACGCACACATGAGACACGCAGCACAACGCACACATGAGACACGCAGCACAATGCACACATGAGACACGCAGCACAACGCACACATGAGACACGCAGCACAATGCACACATGAGACACGCAGCACAATGCACACATGAGACACGCAGCACAATGCACACATGAGACACGCAGCACAATGCACACATGAGACACGCAGCACAATGCACACATGAGACACGCAGCACAACGCACACATGAGACACGCAGCACAATGCACACATGAGACACGCAGCACAACGCACACATGAGACACGCAGCACAACGCACACATGAGACACGCAGCACAATGCACACATGAGACACGCAGCACAATGCACACATGAGACACGCAGCACAACGCACACATGAGACACGCAGCACAACGCACACATGAGACACGCAGCCCAATGCACACATGAGACACGCAGCACAATGCACACATGAGACACGCAGCACAATGCACACATGAGACACGCAGCACAATGCACACATGAGACACGCAGCACAATGCACACATGAGACACGCAGCACAATGCACACATGAGACACGCAGCACAATGCACACATGAGACACGCAGCACAATGCACACATGAGACACGCAGCACAATGCACACATGAGACACGCAGCACAACGCACACATGAGACACGCAGCACAATGCACACATGAGACACGCAGCACAACGCACACATGAGACACGCAGCACAACGCACACATGAGACACGCAGCACAATGCACACATGAGACACGCAGCACAATGCACACATGAGACACGCAGCACAACGCACACATGAGACACGCAGCACAACGCACACATGAGACACGCAGCACAATGCACACATGAGACACGCAGCACAATGCACACATGAGACACGCAGCACAATGCACACATGAGACACGCAGCACAATGCACACATGAGACACGCAGCACAATGCACACATGAGACACGCAGCACAACGCACACATGAGACACGCAGCACAACGCACACATGAGACACGCAGCACAATGCACACATGAGACACGCAGCACAATGCACACATGAGACACGCAGCACAACGCACACATGAGACACGCAGCACAACGCACACATGAGACACGCAGCACAACGCACACATGAGACACGCAGCACAATGCACACATGAGACACGCAGCACAATGCACACATGAGACACGCAGCACAACGCACACATGAGACACGCAGCACAATGCACACATGAGACACGCAGCACAATGCACACATGAGACACGCAGCACAACGCACACATGAGACACGCAGCACAACGCACACATGAGACACGCAGCACAACGCACACATGAGACACGCAGCACAATGCACACATGAGACACGCAGCACAATGCACACATGAGACACGCAGCACAACGCACACATGAGACACGCAGCACAACGCACACATGAGACACGCAGCACAATGCACACATGAGACACGCAGCACAACGCACACATGAGACACGCAGCACAACGCACACATGAGACACGCAGCACAACGCACACATGAGACACGCAGCACAACGCACACATGAGACACGCAGCACAATGCACACATGAGACACGCAGCACAACGCACACATGAGACACGCAGCACAATGCACACATGAGACACGCAGCACAACGCACACATGAGACACGCAGCACAATGCACACATGAGACACGCAGCACAATGCACACATGAGACACGCAGCACAACGCACACATGAGACACGCAGCACAACGCACACATGAGACACGCAGCACAATGCACACATGAGACACGCAGCACAACGCACACATGAGACACGCAGCACAATGCACACATGAGACACGCAGCACAATGCACACATGAGACACGCAGCACAACGCACACATGAGACACGCAGCACAATGCACACATGAGACACGCAGCACAATGCACACATGAGACACGCAGCACAACGCACACATGAGACACGCAGCACAACGCACACATGAGACACGCAGCACAATGCACACATGAGACACGCAGCACAATGCACACATGAGACACGCAGCACAATGCACACATGAGACACGCAGCACAACGCACACATGAGACACGCAGCACAATGCACACATGAGACACGCAGCACAACGCACACATGAGACACGCAGCACAACGCACACATGAGACACGCAGCACAATGCACACATGAGACACGCAGCACAATGCACACATGAGACACGCAGCACAACGCACACATGAGACACGCAGCACAATGCACACATGAGACACGCAGCACAACGCACACATGAGACACGCAGCACAACGCACACATGAGACACGCAGCACAACGCACACATGAGAC
Source organism: Muraenolepis orangiensis (assembly GCA_027704905.1). NCBI lineage: Eukaryota > Metazoa > Chordata > Actinopteri > Gadiformes > Muraenolepididae > Muraenolepis > Muraenolepis orangiensis. The sequence goes on from JANIIK010001818.1 coordinate 33,163, forward strand.
ACGCAGCACAATGCACACATGAGACACGCAGCACAATGCACACATGAGACACGCAGCACAACGCACACATGAGACACGCAGCACAACGCACACATGAGACACGCAGCACAATGCACACATGAGACACGCAGCACAACGCACACATGAGACACGCAGCACAATGCACACATGAGACACGCAGCACAATGCACACATGAGACACGCAGCACAACGCACACATGAGACACGCAGCACAACGCACACATGAGACACGCAGCACAATGCACACATGAGACACGCAGCACAACGCACACATGAGACACGCAGCACAATGCACACATGAGACACGCAGCACAACGCACACATGAGACACGCAGCACAATGCACACATGAGACACGCAGCACAACGCACACATGAGACACGCAGCACAATGCACACATGAGACACGCAGCACAACGCACACATGAGACACGCAGCACAACGCACACATGAGACACGCAGCACAATGCACACATGAGACACGCAGCACAACGCACACATGAGACACGCAGCACAATGCACACATGAGACACGCAGCACAACGCACACATGAGACACGCAGCACAATGCACACATGAGACACGCAGCACAATGCACACATGAGACACGCAGCACAATGCACACATGAGACACGCAGCACAATGCACACATGAGACACGCAGCACAACGCACACATGAGACACGCAGCACAATGCACACATGAGACACGCAGCACAACGCACACATGAGACACGCAGCACAATGCACACATGAGACACGCAGCACAACGCACACATGAGACACGCAGCACAATGCACACATGAGACACGCAGCACAATGCACACATGAGACACGCAGCACAATGCACACATGAGACACGCAGCACAATGCACACATGAGACACGCAGCACAACGCACACATGAGACACGCAGCACAATGCACACATGAGACACGCAGCACAATGCACACATGAGACACGCAGCACAACGCACACATGAGACACGCAGCACAACGCACACATGAGACACGCAGCACAACGCACACATGAGACACGCAGCACAACGCACACATGAGACACGCAGCACAACGCACACATGAGACACGCAGCACAATGCACACATGAGACACGCAGCACAATGCACACATGAGACACGCAGCACAATGCACACATGAGACACGCAGCACAATGCACACATGAGACACGCAGCACAACGCACACATGAGACACGCAGCACAATGCACACATGAGACACGCAGCACAATGCACACATGAGACACGCAGCACAACGCACACATGAGACACGCAGCACAACGCACACATGAGACACGCAGCACAATGCACACATGAGACACGCAGCACAACGCACACATGAGACACGCAGCACAATGCACACATGAGACACGCAGCACAACGCACACATGAGACACGCAGCACAATGCACACATGAGACACGCAGCACAATGCACACATGAGACACGCAGCACAACGCACACATGAGACACGCAGCACAATGCACACATGAGACACGCAGCACAATGCACACATGAGACACGCAGCACAACGCACACATGAGACACGCAGCACAATGCACACATGAGACACGCAGCACAATGCACACATGAGACACGCAGCACAACGCACACATGAGACACGCAGCACAACGCACACATGAGACACGCAGCACAATGCACACATGAGACACGCAGCACAACGCACACATGAGACACGCAGCACAACGCACACATGAGACACGCAGCACAATGCACACATGAGACACGCAGCACAATGCACACATGAGACACGCAGCACAATGCACACATGAGACACGCAGCACAACGCACACATGAGACACGCAGCACAATGCACACATGAGACACGCAGCACAACGCACACATGAGACACGCAGCACAACGCACACATGAGACACGCAGCACAATGCACACATGAGACACGCAGCACAATGCACACATGAGACACGCAGCACAATGCACACATGAGACACGCAGCACAATGCACACATGAGACACGCAGCACAACGCACACATGAGACACGCAGCACAATGCACACATGAGACACGCAGCACAATGCACACATGAGACACGCAGCACAATGCACACATGAGACACGCAGCACAACGCACACATGAGACACGCAGCACAACGCACACATGAGACACGCAGCACAATGCACACATGAGACACGCAGCACAATGCACACATGAGACACGCAGCACAACGCACACATGAGACACGCAGCACAATGCACACATGAGACACGCAGCACAACGCACACATGAGACACGCAGCACAACGCACACATGAGACACGCAGCACAACGCACACATGAGACACGCAGCACAACGCACACATGAGACACGCAGCACAACGCACACATGAGACACGCAGCACAATGCACACATGAGACACGCAGCACAATGCACACATGAGACACGCAGCACAATGCACACATGAGACACGCAGCACAACGCACACATGAGACACGCAGCACAATGCACACATGAGACACGCAGCACAATGCACACATGAGACACGCAGCACAACGCACACATGAGACACGCAGCACAACGCACACATGAGACACGCAGCACAACGCACACATGAGACACGCAGCACAATGCACACATGAGACACGCAGCACAATGCACACATGAGACACGCAGCACAATGCACACATGAGACACGCAGCACAATGCACACATGAGACACGCAGCACAATGCACACATGAGACACGCAGCACAATGCACACATGAGACACGCAGCACAACGCACACATGAGACACGCAGCACAATGCACACATGAGACACGCAGCACAATGCACACATGAGACACGCAGCACAATGCACACATGAGACACGCAGCACAACGCACACATGAGACACGCAGCACAATGCACACATGAGACACGCAGCACAACGCACACATGAGACACGCAGCACAATGCACACATGAGACACGCAGCACAACGCACACATGAGACACGCAGCACAATGCACACATGAGACACGCAGCACAACGCACACATGAGACACGCAGCACAACGCACACATGAGACACGCAGCACAATGCACACATGAGACACGCAGCACAATGCACACATGAGACACGCAGCACAATGCACACATGAGACACGCAGCACAATGCACACATGAGACACGCAGCACAATGCACACATGAGACACGCAGCACAACGCACACATGAGACACGCAGCACAATGCACACATGAGACACGCAGCACAATGCACACATGAGACACGCAGCACAATGCACACATGAGACACGCAGCACAATGCACACATGAGACACGCAGCACAACGCACACATGAGACACGCAGCACAATGCACACATGAGACACGCAGCACAATGCACACATGAGACACGCAGCACAATGCACACATGAGACACGCAGCACAATGCACACATGAGACACGCAGCACAATGCACACATGAGACACGCAGCACAACGCACACATGAGACACGCAGCACAAGCACACATGAGACACGCAGCACAATGCACACATGAGACACGCAGCACAATGCACACATGAGACACGCAGCACAACGCACACATGAGACACGCAGCACAACGCACACATGAGACACGCAGCACAACGCACACATGAGACACGCAGCACAACGCACACATGAGACACGCAGCACAACGCACACATGAGACACGCAGCACAATGCACACATGAGACACGCAGCACAATGCACACATGAGACACGCAGCACAATGCACACATGAGACACGCAGCACAATGCACACATGAGACACGCAGCACAATGCACACATGAGACACGCAGCACAATGCACACATGAGACACGCAGCACAATGCACACATGAGACACGCAGCACAATGCACACATGAGACACGCAGCACAATGCACACATGAGACACGCAGCACAACGCACACATGAGACACGCAGCACAATGCACACATGAGACACGCAGCACAATGCACACATGAGACACGCAGCACAATGCACACATGAGACACGCAGCACAATGCACACATGAGACACGCAGCACAACGCACACATGAGACACGCAGCACAATGCACACATGAGACACGCAGCACAATGCACACATGAGACACGCAGCACAATGCACACATGAGACACGCAGCACAATGCACACATGAGACACGCAGCACAATGCACACATGAGACACGCAGCACAATGCACACATGAGACACGCAGCACAATGCACACATGAGACACGCAGCACAACGCACACATGAGACACGCAGCACAATGCACACATGAGACACGCAGCACAATGCACACATGAGACACGCAGCACAATGCACACATGAGACACGCAGCACAATGCACACATGAGACACGCAGCACAATGCACACATGAGACACGCAGCACAACGCACACATGAGACACGCAGCACAATGCACACATGAGACACGCAGCACAACGCACACATGAGACACGCAGCACAATGCACACATGAGACACGCAGCACAATGCACACATGAGACACGCAGCACAACGCACACATGAGACACGCAGCACAATGCACACATGAGACACGCAGCACAATGCACACATGAGACACGCAGCACAATGCACACATGAGACACGCAGCACAATGCACACATGAGACACGCAGCACAATGCACACATGAGACACGCAGCACAACGCACACATGAGACACGCAGCACAATGCACACATGAGACACGCAGCACAATGCACACATGAGACACGCAGCACAATGCACACATGAGACACGCAGCACAATGCACACATGAGACACGCAGCACAACGCACACATGAGACACGCAGCACAATGCACACATGAGACACGCAGCACAATGCACACATGAGACACGCAGCACAATGCACACATGAGACACGCAGCACAATGCACACATGAGACACGCAGCACAATGCACACATGAGACACGCAGCACAACGCACACATGAGACACGCAGCACAATGCACACATGAGACACGCAGCACAATGCACACATGAGACACGCAGCACAATGCACACATGAGACACGCAGCACAATGCACACATGAGACACGCAGCACAACGCACACATGAGACACGCAGCACAATGCACACATGAGACACGCAGCACAACGCACACATGAGACACGCAGCACAATGCACACATGAGACACGCAGCACAATGCACACATGAGACACGCAGCACAATGCACACATGAGACACGCAGCACAATGCACACATGAGACACGCAGCACAATGCACACAAAGCACACTGAATAATGTCCCGTCTAACTAGTGATCTAAAGCGTTATGCGTCGTCACAATAACCATTTAGTATGGGAAAAACAGTGATGCAAGAGATGCCTTGTTAAAACTCCAGTTAAAACACTGGACACATTTGTTGCAAGTCCGTCCCTCTTGCTCTATCGCCGATTACGTCTTTCACCGCCGTCAACCACAAACCGAGGCAATCAGGTCAACCTGCGTTTGCCGGGTGAGTAATTTAAATACCGAGAACAGGGAAGTACAGGGCGGCGCCAGCTACCTGTCTTTGGCCTGTCACGTGAACCAGGAGCTGGCAGGTAACCCACTCCCACACGTCACATAGACGGTAAATAGACGGTTAAACTGGTTTTAATGTCCCTATATGTGTATATATCTCTATCTATATGAGTGATGGAGTAGCGTAGTGTGTGTCTGTTGGAACAGGCTCCCTGGTGCAGAACTAACTCTTTGAAGCCCTTGGTCAACACTCACTACTCACCTTAGAACGCTGTCCACCGCTTAGTTGGACAAAGGCTGGTGTCCTTTGAACTGTTTATCTCCACGTCGAGTCTCAAAGAGGAACTCTCTCTCTCCGCACCGCGTCTTGCCTTTTATGCTCCGGTAAGTTTAGTTTCCTCAAAAGTGACGTCATCTCGCGGCCCCGCCCCCCTGGCGATCAAGCCAGGGGCAACAAGAGCGAGAGAGAGAGAGGGAGGAGGAGGAGAGAGAGAGATTTTTCAGTGTGTGTGTGTGTGTGTGTGTGTGTGTGTGGGAGTAGATTCCAATCGACATGGACTGACAAAGTATCTTTGTCATTATACTGAGTACATGTACTGAGAATATGCCTGTTAAACTGAGTACAAGTACTGACAATGTACCTATTATACAGCATGTACTGAGTTCTTGCTGTACTCACTACAGACTACAGTATCTTAGTCCTCTTCCTGCTGCAGGTAACAAAGCATAGCATATTATCAAAGCATATTTGTGATATATATATTGATGATACATCACAGATCAGAGTTGACTACAGTATCTTAGTCTTCTTCCTGCTGTAATAAAGTGATATATGATGATATATTAGTGATATATATTGATGATACATCACAGATCAGAGTTGACTACAGTATCTCTGACTCGGTATCAAAGCATGATGAACCAGTTGGTCCAGTTCCCCTCCCAGTTCAGTTCCTTTCAGACTAACCTCTTCTAGGCTGTTGTTCCATGACTCACTCAGTCATGAACTATAATAACCTTACTTAAAATATGAACCATAGACAGAGAGCTCTGAGGACTAGAAGCTCAGACACACACAGTCTCTGACGATACTTTGATTCTTTTTGAAAGTGTACGAACATTGTAACATGATGTCTTTCATTATTCAGAAGCATACACTTTAATCAATATAGACTATTGATTACTGACTGCAACTCTTGAGACGTTTCTCTGAAATGGTTCACAGTCTACACACAGATAGACAGAGACAGAGACAGACAGAAAGACAGATACACCTACACAAATACAAGCGCACACACACACACACGCATGCACGCACACACGCATGCACACACACACACACACACACACACACAACAGATAAAGGCGCACACACAAAGACACACACTCAAACACAGTCTTGTTGGGTTGGATTCTTCTTGTGTGGTTTCATTGTTTGTTTTTCGGGTTACACCCTTTACAGGCAGGAAGGCACACACACACACACACACACACACACACACACGTGATTTCCTCCTCAATGCCTGCAGGCCCTCGCTGACTAAGCATCCAGAATTAATATATACAAGTTTTCATATAGATATATAGAATTACATATAGATCCATAGATCTATATATATTTAGATCTTATAATATATTTATATCTAAATAGCTATCTATCTATCTATAGATAGATCAAATCAATCTATAGATAGATAGATAGACAGAGACTGTCTGTTCTCTTATAAGAAATCACACGCAATTACAAATAAATATATGTAGATGTATAGAGAGATTCAGATTCAGATTCAGATTCAGAAAACTTTATTAATCCCGAGGGAAATTAAGGTGCAACAGTTGACACAGGGGGAATAAATGCACACACAAGAATACTAAAACCTAAGCTAAAAAACAAAACAACAACTAACTAAAATAAAACTATTATAAACAAAATAGTTAAAATAATTCTAAATGAAGTCTAAATGTATTGATAAGTGAGATAATTACAGTATTATAACAGTAGTACGTAGGTATATACAATACACAACAATACGTATAGTGCAAATTGGCAGTAATAATATATTAATAAATAATTCGACTGAAAAGTGACATGTGAAAAGTGAAAAAGTGAAAAGTGAATTCGGAATTGAAATAGAATTTGCAGTGCAAAGTACAATGAGATGATTACAGTGCGTTGACCAAAAATAAAATAAAAATAAAAATAAGTACGTTGGCCTCAGGTCACTGAGTCTCCACTGTCCCTCTCACGACCCGAGGTAGAGGAATTATAGAGTCTAATAGCCACAGGAAGAAAGGACTTCCTATGGCGTTCTGTGGTGCACCTGGGTGGAATGAGTCTGTTGCTAAAGGTGCTTCTATATGAGGTCAGCACCTGATGGAGAGGGTGAGAGTTGTTGTCAAGGATACTACGCAGCTTGCGCAGCATCCTTCTCTCAGACACCACCAACAAGGAGTCCAGCTGGACCCCCAGGACAGCGCCAGCCTTCCTGACAATCCTGCTGATCTTGTTGGCGTCTGCTGATCTCAACCTGCTACCCCAGCACACGACTCCGGAGAAGATGGCACTGGCTACCACCGACTGGTAGAACACATTCAGCATCTTGTTGCAAACGTTGAAGGACCGGAGCCTCCGCAGGAAGTAAAGACGGCTCTGGCCCTTCTTGTAGACCGCCTCAGAGTTCTTGGCCCAGACCAGTTTGTTGTCCAGATGAACTCCCAGGTATTTATATTCCTGGACAGCTTCAGCGGACACACCCTTGATGGAAATGGGTGTGGGTGTGGATTTCCTCCTGCGGAAGTCCACCACCATCTCCTTCGTCTTGTCAGTGTTGAGCTGCATATGGTTCAGCTCACACCACTCAACGAAGGAGTCCACGACGCCCCTGTACTCCTCATCGTTTCCCTCGCTGACACAACCAACAACTGCAGAGTCGTCCGAGAACTTCTGCAGATGGCAGGACACAGAGTTGTATTGGAAGTCTGAGGTGTACAGGGTGAACAGGAATGGGGAAAGAACAGTTCCCTGTGGAGCACCAGTGCTGCTGACCACAGTGTCAGACACACAGTCCTGCAGTCTGACAAACTGTGGACGACCCGTCAAATAGTCAGTAATCCAGGACACCAGGGAAGAGTCCACCTTCATCGCCGTCAGCTTACTTCCCAGCAGGGCAGGCCGGATGGTGTTGAACGCACTGGAGAAGTCGAAAAACATGATTCTCACAGTGCTCCCGGGTCTGTCCAAGTGGGCGTAGGCACGATGGAGCAGGAAGATGATGGCGTCCTCCACTCCCAGTTTCGGCTGGTAGGCAAACTGAAGAGGGTCCAGTGATGATCTGACCAGGGGCCGAAGAAGCGTCAGGACCAGCCTCTCAAAGGATTTCGCCACGTGGGACGTCAGCGCCACCGGTCTGTAGTCGTTTGAGGTGCTGGGACGTGCCTTCTTCGGAACCGGCACCAGGCAGGATGTCTTCCACAGCACAGGGACCCTCTCCAGTCTCATGCTCAGGTTGAAGATGTACTGCAGGACTCCACTCAGCTGGGCAGCACATGTTTTGAGGACCCTCGGGCTGACGCCGTCAGGACCTGCAGCCTTGTCTGGATGGAGCCTGCACAGCACTTTCCTCACCTGCTCAGCTGTGAAGGTATGTGAGCCGTGTGTGGGGGCTGGAAGAGTCACTGTTGTGTTGATGGGGGAGGGGTGAGGTAGTGGTGGTGGGGGAGAGAGAACAGGTATGTTGACGCTGGAGAGGGACGGTGGGGGAGGGGGGACAGCAGGGCTGGGGGGCTGGAGGGGAATGGTTGTAGAGGGGCTGGGGGAGGGGGGGTAGACCGGA
>JANIIK010001818.1:47500-49000 GCA_027704905.1 Muraenolepis orangiensis
CTCTCCCCTCCTCTCACCCAGGCCCCAGTCTCTCTGCTCCTCTCCCCTCCTCTCACCCAGGCCCCAGTCTCTCTGCTCCTCTCCCCTCCTCTCACCCAGGCCCCAGTCTCTCTGCTCCTCTCCCCTCCTCTCACCCAGGCCCCAGTCTCTCTGCTCCTCTCCCCTCCTCTCACCCAGGCCCCAGTCTCTCTGCTCCTCTCCCCTCCTCTCACCCAGGCCCCAGTCTCTCTGCTCCTCTCCCCTCCTCTCACCCAGGCCCCAGTCTCTCTGCTCCTCTCCCCTCCTCTCACCCAGGCCCCAGTCTCTCTGCTCCTCTCCCCTCCTCTCACCCAGGCCCCAGTCTCTCTGCTCCTCTCCCCTCCTCTCACCCAGGCCCCAGTCTCTCTGCTCCTCTCCCCTCCTCTCACCCAGGCCCCAGTCTCTCTGCTCCTCTCCCCTCCTCTCACCCAGGCCCCAGTCTCTCTGCTCCTCTCCCCTCCTCTCACCCAGGCCCCAGTCTCTCTGCTCCTCTCCCCTCCTCTCACCCAGGCCCCAGTCTCTCTGCTCCTCTCCCCTCCTCTCACCCAGGCCCCAGTCTCTCTGCTCCTCTCCCCTCCTCTCACCCAGGCCCCAGTCTCTCTGCTCCTCTCCCCTCCTCTCACCCAGGCCCCAGTCTCTCTGCTCCTCTCCCCTCCTCTCACCCAGGCCCCAGTCTCTCTGCTCCTCTCCCCTCCTCTCACCCAGGCCCCAGTCTCTCTGCTCCTCTCCCCTCCTCTCACCCAGGCCCCAGTCTCTCTGCTCCTCTCCCCTCCAGCAGCTAAACACACATCCTGTGTGGTTGAGAGGAAGTGACAACTGTGCCTGTATCTGTGTGTGTGTGTGTGTGTGGATGTGTGTGTGTGTGTGTGTGTGTGTGTGTGTGGGTGGGTGTATGTGTGTGTGTGTGTGTGTGTGTGTGTGTCACCAATCTGGGTGTTAAAATGGATCCTCACCTGACCTTTGAGGCCCACATCAAACAAACATGCAAGACCTCCTTCTACCACCTCAGAAATATTGCTAAACTCCGTCCCACACTCAGTCTATCAGATGCTGAAAAGCTTGTCCATGCCTTTGTCTCCTCCAGGCTAGATTACTGTAACGCACTTCTCATTGGGATTTCTGCCAAGAACATCCAGAAGCTGCAGTATATCCAGAACAATGCTGCTAGGATCCTGATGAGAGTGCGGAAGTATGAGCACATCACGCCCATACTCAAATTATTGCACTGGCTCCCGGTCTCACTCAGGATTGACTACAAAATCACCCTCTTCACCTATCAGTGCATTCATGCTGTCTGTCGTGGGGTTTTGCACATCAGATTTCCACTCACTGCTTTATACTTGTGTAAACTGTGAAGTGACAATAAACTGGACTTGACTTGACTTGACTTGTGTGTGTGGCTGTATTTGTGTAGGTGTATCTGTGTGAGTGTGTAAGTATGTGTGTGTGTGTGTGTGTGTGTGTGTGTGTGTGTGTGTGTGT
>JANIIK010001820.1:0-15000 GCA_027704905.1 Muraenolepis orangiensis
TGATCGTCTGCCTGTCCCCGACTACCTCTCTGTCTGTCCCTGTCTGGTTTGTCTGTGTGATCATTGACATAAAATATTACAAACTGTCCTTGGTGTCCCGTGTGCTGCATTTGTGTCCAAACTCAATTCGTGACAAACATGCATACATACATATTATACATACATACATACATACATACATACATACATACATATTAAACATACATACATACATATTAAAAACAATCCTTTATTCAGATTGGGGAAACTACTTAAAACCTCTGTTGAATTAAAGCTATGGTGTGTATCTCTGATGACCAAATGACCCATGTGTGTCAGACTGACTTCATGTCACTTCATAAAATACTACTTCAGGGGGATGTCCAGGTTTCTGCTCTTAGAAACATCTAAAAGTATCAAATATGTCTCAAAAGACATTCAGTATCTCTCAGGGAGACGTAGGAACTCTAGCAGGCTGGTGGTGGGAACACATTTATCATGGTTGTCTATGAGACCAAACCCACATCACTAAAAGATGTGGTACATTAAACATATTCTGTTATCAGTGAACTGTAGTGATTCAAATGATGTCCTCTTTCAGCAGATGTGCAGCTGTGTCTGTTGAGGGACTAAATGCTAGTGGAAATGTAGGGCTGATGTTCTCATAAGAGTCTCTGGAGATTCCAGTCATAGCAGTATGTGTGCATGTCCACAAGCCAAGTCAGCGCTTCCCTCTTGTGTCAAACCAGAGTCATTACCATAACCAGTGATTCCATGAACTAAACTCTGCTCAGGTCCATCTTTAATAATAGCTTACAGCTTCAGGACTAGTCTGCGTGTCATTGGGTCAGCCTGGTAGCAGACAGAGGCTAGTGTTTAGTGTTGTTTCTCTTGGCATGCTTAGCTGCCAGGATGAGGGCTGTGAGGGTGGACCGAGGCTCGGCTCGGATTCCAAGATAGAGTCCAAGATAGAAGCTTTGTGATTATGAGGAGCCAAGTGGTGTTGTTGTGTTGAACTTTCTTGAAGGGGGTAAACAGAGCAAAGTGTATTGTGGAGTGACCAGGCTGACAAGGCCCTCCACATGGGCTGGGAGAGATGTAGCACAGAGGACAGCCACCGCTCACCACAGAGACGGGATTAGTGGTAGTTGAGGTAGTAGTAGTATGTTATATGTGGTATTTGAGGTAGTTGTTGTATGTTATATGTGGTAGTTGAGGTAGTAGTTGTATGTTATATGTGGTAGTTGAGGTAGTAGTTGTATGTTATATGTGGTAGTTGAGGTAGTTGTTGTATGTAATATATTGTAGTTCAGGTAGTTGTATATACTATGTGGTAGTTGAGGTAGTATCTGTATGTAATATATGGTGGTTTAGGTAGTTATATATAACATGTGGTAGTTGAGGTAGTAGTTGACTACAGTGTATATCAGAGGTTTGGGAGCTTCTCCAGGTTTCTGGATGTACAGGCTGAGATCAGCACCAATATCTGAGCTCCCTGTGGCAGACCAACAGTCTTGGATTTTCCTGTTGTGTCAGGAATGAACCGGCAGATGATTGTGGAATAAGAAGTGGATGATGAGCCTTTTGAACCAATGTAAGACAGTCTACAGTAGAACATTAGTCTAGAGCACTTTTTGAGCAGAGAGGGGAGAAAATACAGGAGGATAAACACAGAATAGAGCCCAAGAATATGAGACATATTCTGTGTAATATGATACATAATATGACAGAGCCATAACTCTCACCATTAATAAGAAAGGCCAACACTGCTAGCAAGGCTGTGGACAACCTCCCCTTGCTGTGTGTGTGTGTGTGTGTGTGTGTGTGTGTGTGTGTGTGTGTGTGTGTGTGTGTGTGTGTGTGTGTGTGTGTGTGTGTGTGTGTGTGTGTGTGTGTGTGTGTGTGTGTGTGTGTGTGTGTGTGTGTGTGTGTGTGGTGTGTGTGTGTGTGTGTGTGTGTGTGTGTGTGTGTGTGTGTGTGTGTGTGTGTGTGTGTGTGTGTGTGTGTGTTTGTGTGTGTGTGTGTGTGTGTGTGTGTGTGTGTGTGTGTGTGTGATGCCTGGCAGCTAGCATACTTAACTCTTGGCGTACTCAGAAGTACTCAAAAGTCATGCTAAACAGCAGGCATGTGGGCGGACGTCCACCTGCTTAGAGAGATATGAAAGTGAGAGAGATAAGGTTGAATGAGTGCAGGACTTTGGAAAGGAAAATTCATATCTTGGTTATGCGTCAGGTTCTCCAAAATGAAATACTAATAAAAAATATATATGAATGTGAAAATAATGAATGTATATACAACCAAAAGTCTTACTTTGTTTCTAACTGTAGTCATAGAGTTTGAAACAGGGCTAGTGTATACACATTGGTTTCTATTCATGTGTTCAAATTGCTTAACATTAGTATCCATGTGATATAAAGTGATGTATTTTGATCAAATCATTGTATTTGGTGAGTTGATATCACGATAAGAAGATTTCAGTCTAATGCATAGCTAGATTGTATTCAAGGTGAGGGCCTCTAAGGGGAGAGTGTTTGTGTCACATGACCACCTAACCCTACCACTCTGGAGCCCTACAAGCAGTGACCACTGATGAACAGGTCTTAAGACTCAACATTGTGGTGTTATTGTACTGTTAGGTGTGCAATACTACAAGGACTACAGGCGACTTGTTATGATGTCATGGGGGGGGGGGGGGTAGGGGATGCAGCACCTGAGAGCATGTTCAAATCTTTGATTTGTAGGTAGCAGTTGTATGTCAGTAGGGTCAAGGTGAGATACTAGTTGTATGTTAGTAAGGTCAAGTTGAGGTACTAGTTGTATGTCAGTAGGGTCAAGGTGAGGTACTAGTTGTATGTTAGTAAGGTCAAGCTGAGGTACTAGTTGTATGTTAGTAAGGTCAAGGTGAGATACTAATAATAATAATAATAATAATATATCAGACTTATATAGCGCTTTTCCAGGTGCTCAAAGACGCTTTACAGGAAATAGAAAACATAAAGACTAATTCAAAACACAACAAACACAACAAAACAAAACAGGAAACAAAACAAAGCAGAGAACAAATTATGGGTTGAAAGCAAGAGTGAAGAGGTGGGTTTTGAGGGCTGTTTTAAAGGACGGAAGGGTGTTGGCATTGCGGATGTGGATGGGGAGGGCGTTCCAGAGGGAGGGGGCCGCTGCAGAAAATGCTCTGTCACCCCAGGTCCGGAGCTTAGTCCTGATGGGTTTTAATAGGTTAGCATCAGCAGACCTGAGGCGACGGTTAGGGGTGTGGCGGTGGAGGAGGTCAGAGAGGTAGGGGGGGGCCAGGTTATTGAGCGCTTTGAAGGTGATGAGAAGTATTTTGAAGTGTATCCTGTGTTTGATCGGGAGCCAATGGAGGTCACGGAGGACAGGGGTGATGTGGTCAGAGCGGCGGGTGGAGGTGAGCAAGCGGGCAGCAGAGTTTTGGACATATTGTAGTTTATTGAGGATGTTGTTAGGTAAACCATATAGGATGCTGTTGCAGTAATCGAGCCGGGATGAGATGAAAGCATGGACCAGTGTTTCAGCTGCGGAGAGTGACAGGGAGGGTCGAAGACGGGCAATGTTCCTAAGGTGGAAGAAGGCTGTTTTGATGGTCTGGTTTACATGGGGGAGGAATGAGAGGGTGGGGTCAAGAATGATGCCAAGGTTGCGGACGCGGGTGGAGGGAGTGACAACAGAACCATCAATGTTCAGGGAGAAATCCTGGGTGGAGCGGGTGAGGGAGTTTGGACCGATGATGATGATTTCAGATTTGTCGCAGTTGAGTTTGAGTAAGTTATTTTGCATCCAGGTTTTGACGGCAGTGAGGCAGGTGGTGAGGGTGGAGTGGGTGGCTGCAGAGATGGATTTGGTGGAGAGGTAGAGCTGAGTGTCGTCGGCATAGCAGTGGAAATTGAGGCCATGTTGGCGTAAGATCAGACCAAGTGGAAGGATGTAGATAATGAAGAGCAGGGGACCGAGTACTGAACCCTGGGGCACACCATGAGGGACTTTGGCAGTGGGGGATTTGCAGTTGTTGATGGAGATGAATTGGTGTCTGTCGGAGAGATAAGATTTAAACCAAGAGAGGGCGGTGCCCGTTATGCCGAGCGAGGACTGGAGGCGAGTGATGAGGATGGAGTGATTAATGGTGTCGAAGGCGGCACTGAGGTCAAGGAGGATGAGGATGGAGAGGGAACCAGAGTCGGCAGAGAGGAGAACGTCATTGGTGACCTTTAAGAGAGCGGTTTCGGTGCTGTGTCTGGAGCGGAAGCCGGATTGAAAAGGTTCATAGAGGTTATTGTAGTCCATGTGGGTTTTTAATTGAGATCCAACGACTCGCTCTAATATTTTTGAAAGGAAAGGGAGGTTGGAGATGGGTCGGAAGTTGTTGGGGGTTTCAGGGTTGAGTCCGGGTTTTTTTAGTAAGGGGGTCACAGCAGCAAGTTTGAGGGCGGGGGGTACGAGGCCGGTGGACAGAGAGGAGTTAATTACTGAGGTGATCAGAGGAGAGAGTGAGGGGAGACAGGCCTTGACGAGGGTGGAGGGGATGGGGTCCAGGATGCAGGTTGACGTTTTCATGCCAGTGAGTATGGAGGATAGGTCCGATGCGGTGATTTCAGTGAAGGATGAGAATGGGTGATCGGAAGGTGGAGGAGAGGCGGGTTCTGGAAAAGAGACGTAGGTGGCGGATGCGTTGGACAGTTGGCTATGAATTGTGTCAATTTTAGATTGAAAGTGTGACAGAAAGGATGCACATTTACTGACAGTGAAGGAGTTGGAGATGGTGTCCATGGGTTTAAGGAGTTTAGAAATGGTGGAAAAAAGAGTCTTAGGGTTGTTGCTGCTGGATTGTATGACGGAGGAGTAGTGGGAGGAGCGTGCACTGTTGAGGGCGTCTTTGTATAGCTGTTGGTGTTGTTTGTAGGCTTCTTTATGGACAGTGAGACCGGTTTTATTGGCTAGACGTTCAAGTTGGCGGCCCTTGGATTTAAGATGATGGAGATGATCAGTGTACCAGGGGGCGGAGTGGGTGAAGGAGACAGATTTGGTTTTGATGGGAGCGAGCTGATTGAGACAGGAGGAGAGAGTGTCGTTGTAGGTGTTAACCAGGTCGGAAGGAGAGACAAGCAGGATGAGGGCAGAGTCAGGGATGGTGTCGATCAAAAGGGAGGAGAAAGAGGAGGGATGGATGGATTTGAGATTCCGGAAAGTTATGGAGCGCTTCTGCTTAATGAGGGGGGTGGGGATGAGAATGTCCATGGTGATAGCCAGGTGGTCGGAGATGGTGAGGTCGGAGCTGGACAGATTGCTGATGGTGATGCCGGAGGTGCAGACCAGGTCCAGTGTGTGTCCTTTTTTGTGGGTGGGGAAATCCACATGTTGGGTGAGGTTGAAAAAGTTTAAAATGTCCAGGAGTTCTGTGGAGGATTTGGAGTTGGATGAATCAACATGTATGTTAAAATCACCAAGTAGCAGAACGGATGGAGAGATGGCGCAGAGTTGTGTGAGGAATTCAGACAGGTCAGAGGGGAAAGCAGGGTTAGGTTTGGGGGGGCGATAGATGACTGCAATAACCAGGGGTTTGGGACCAGACAGTTTAAAAGCAAGGTGTTCAAATGAGGATGGGGCCGGGATGGTTATTGCACTTGTGACGATGTTTTTCCGGAAAAAAACGGCAATTCCACCACCACGCCCTAGGTGGCGTGGTTTGTCCATATATGAGTATCCGGGGGGAGTAGTCTGATTGAGTGAAAAGTATTCCTGTGGTTTTTGCCAAGTTTCGGTTAAGCAGAGAAAGTCCAGATTATTGTCAGTTATGAATTCATTGAGTAGGAGGCCCTTGCTGTTTATGGATCGGGTGTTAAACAGAGCAAATTTGAGATGAGGATGAATTTGGACAGGCTGAGGTGCTTTGGCAAGGGGCGGAGGCAGGGAGATCGCACGTGTAGGTTGTTGTGATGATGACGTGCAGGAGTTGCAGCGGTGCGCTTGGCTGACCAGAGGGAAGGGATGGAAGCAATGGAGTGATCAGACTGGGAGTAAACAAACTTTCTGCGGGAGGCTCTGTGGATGTAACGGGGACGACGGAGGAGTCCAAGTGTTTTGATGGCTGAGATGCACGGAGGAGCGGAGAAGTTGTTGAGTTTGTGTAGTTGCGAGGTGGAGTATTGCAGAAGCATGCCAGCCGGGGAGGATGTAATGATGAGCCTGAAAGTCGTTTGTCGATAGCCACGGACTGGCTAGATGACCAGAGTTGGAGAAGTGACGACAGGATGATCCACAGCGTGGCAGGTGAGCAGCTAACGTTAGCTTCAAGCCGCTTGTTGACTGGGGGGCGGCTAGCTGATAGCTTAGCTGAAAAAGCAGCGATCTGACTGACCGCACCAGAACAGCTGAGAGGCTATCCGGGAAATACTCTCAGTAGCAGTGTGGAGCAAAAACGGGAGTATCCACGTATCCAAGTATCCCGAGAATCCAGCAGGGAGCTGGCTGACTCGTTGGTGGCTGCCGGCTAGCAAGGGGTTGCTAGCTAGCCGGCTAGTTGTCCGGGGAGTAGACGGTAGCAGTGGACAGGCGCAAACAGGTAAGCAAACCTGTAATCAGCACTGAAGCCTTTCAGTTGAAAAAAATGTTGCGATGTTGGACGGAAAAGAGTAGGATCAAAAGAAAAAAGCTTGCTGGGGAGCAGAAAGGGAACTAAACATACTAATTAAGGCACAAAATGGAGAAGCGGCGAACAAAGCAGCGCCAGCGTCCTCTCCTCACAGGTGTACCGCCCGTCGTTCAGGTGTACGTTATAATATTGAAATAGCATATAGATAATAATTAAAATAGTATATAGATAATAATTAAAATAGTATATAGATAATAATTAAAACAGTAAATAGATAATAATTAAAATAGTATATAGATAATAATTAAAACAGTGAGTAGATATAATTAAAATAGTAACTAAAGTAGTGGAACCAGGGAAGGTTTGGGCATCAGACCCAGGGTGTTTTGTACATATTCATTCATTTTGTTTAATTCATTGTACAGTGTATTATCCTGACTTGTGGAAAGAAAATAAACCAAAGAAGGTAAGGAAGAACTGGAAAGAGAAACACATTTCCTTACCTTCAAAACATAGATCTGTTGTCAGTGCTTCATTCTTGTGCAGACCATCTCTCTTCCGAGGCGAACTTGGTTTCTTCTGATCTGGCCCAAACCCATATATAGATACCTTGTCTAGTTACTAAGCTAGTGTTACACAAGCGTTACGGTCTCCGAGTGCTTCCTTATTTTTTGGAAAAACTGTGTCTGCTTTTCCGCCTGACTTTTCAAGGTGTTTAACTTCTGCTTGTGAAGTTCAACACCTTTAGTGAATTCCTGGTGGATGGAGTGAGCATGGAGTGAGGTGAAATGGCGCTGAAGATGTGAAGCCTTGAAATGGGCTAATGACGTCTGGCATAGAAGGCAAAATGGCTTGCAATTGCGTTCTATAAAAAAAGATGAACTCTCCCACTCTACTAAAAACGTCCTATGGTCGTCTTCATATTTTCGCTTAGCTATTTCGCTTAGCCATTTTAGGTTTGAACTCAGATGGTCAACTCAGATAGTGCTTGATAGGGTTTTCCCCCCTCGAAGGTGATTGGTTCACTGCATCGCAGGCATTTTAGTGATTGGCTCTTGGGCCGCATCACAATTAGACGCGCTGTCGTGCTCTCATACTGACACCACTCACACTAGTGATGGGAATTCCGGCTCTTTTGAGTGAGCCGGCTCATTTGGCTCGGCTCACCAAGAAGAGCCGGCTCTTTCGGCTCCCAAACGGCTCTTCTATTTGACCACATATACCTTTTATAATTCAATCAAATTGAGCCCTATTTTGACTAATTATTTATATGTGTACACATATATCACTTAAATTATTCAATACATCCTTTGTACTGAAGTATTCAAAAGTAAAACATTTTAATATAAATGATTAGCTGTGGCCAATTGTTTTCATTGCATTTCCAGACCCTTGTACCTCTGATAGCACCCAATGAATGACCTGACCTGCTTGTAGAACCAGGCTACACACAGCAGATAGCAACACCTAGAACAACTTAAGCATAGACATTTAAAATAAGGACAGCTACTGTATTTTTGTATATTTGACATTTTTATTAAAAATTTTCAGCAGTCTGTATCATGTCTATCATGTCATGTCTGTGATGCACCACGTGATGCACAGCATGACATGCAGTCATGACATGATAGCATGACTGCAGTGACATCCAGTCACTGCAGTACGCGGAGCACCCGCAACTAATCAATAACGGCTCGTTGGCGGTGCGAGCCGGCTCCCGTTCACTACAAAGAGCCGGCTCCCGCCATTCACTACAAAGAGCCGGCTCCCGCCATTCACTAAAAAGAGCCGGCTCCCGTTCACTACAAAGAGCCGGCTCCCGCTCAATAAAAAGAGCCGGCTCCCGCCGTTCACTAAAAAGAGCCGACTCCCGTCGTTCACTACAAAGAGCCGACTCCCGTCGTTCACTAAAAAGAGCCGGCTCCCGTTCACTACAAAGAGCCGACTCCCGTCGTTCACTACAAAGAGCCGACTCCCGTCGTTCACTAAAAAGAGCCGACTCCCGTCGTTCACTACAAAGAGCCGGCTCCCGCCGTTCACTAAAAAGAGCCGACTCCCGTCGTTCACTACAAAGAGCCGACTCCCGTCGTTCACTACAAAGAGCCGACTCCCGTCGTTCACTAAAAAGAGCCGGCTCCCGTTCACTACAAAGAGCCGACTCCCGTCGTTCACTACAAAGAGCCGACTCCCGTCGTTCACTAAAAAGAGCCGACTCCCGTCGTTCACTACAAAGAGCCGGCTCCCGTCGTTCAGTACAAAGAGCCGGCTCCCGTTCACTACAAAGAGCCGACTCCCGTCGTTCACTACAAAGAGCCGACTCCCGCCGTTCACTACAAAGAGCCGGCTCCCGTCGTTCACTACAAAGAGCCGGCTCCCGTTCACTACAAAGAGCCGGCTCCCGTTCACTACAAAGAGCCGGCTCGTTCACTAAAAAGAGCCGGCTCCCGTTCACTACAAAGAGCCGGCTCGTTCACTACAAAGAGCCGGCTCCCGTTCACTACAAAGAGCCGGCTCGTTCACTACAAAGAGCCGGCTCCCGTTCACTACAAAGAGCCGGCTCCCGTTCACTACAAAGAGCCGGCTCGTTCACTACAAAGAGCCAATGAATGACCTGACCTGCTTGTAGAACCAGGCTACACACAGCAGATAGCAACACCTAGAACAACTTAAGCATAGACATTTAAAATAAGGACAGCTACTGTATTTTTGTATATTTGACATTTTTATTAAAAATTTTCAGCAGTCTGTATCATGTCTATCATGTCATGTCTGTGATGCACCACGTGATGCACAGCATGACATGCAGTCATGACATGATAGCATGACTGCAGTGACATCCAGTCACTGCAGTACGCGGAGCACCCGCAACTAATCAATAACGGCTCGTTGGCGGTGCGAGCCGGCTCCCGTTCACTAAAAAGAGCCGGCTCTCGTTCACTAAAAAGAGCCGGCTCTCGTTCACTAAAAAGAGCCGGCTCCCGTTCACTACAAAGAGCCGGCTCCCGTTCACTACAAAGAGCCGGCTCCCGCCATTCACTAAAAAGAGCCGGCTCCCGTTCACTACAAAGAGCCGGCTCCCGTTCACTAAAAAGAGCCGGCTCCCGCCGTTCACTAAAAAGAGCCGACTCCCGTCGTTCACTACAAAGAGCCGACTCCCGTCGTTCACTACAAAGAGCCGACTCCCGTCGTTCACTAAAAAGAGCCGGCTCCCGTTCACTACAAAGAGCCGACTCCCGTCGTTCACTACAAAGAGCCGACTCCCGTCGTTCACTAAAAAGAGCCGACTCCCGTCGTTCACTACAAAGAGCCGGCTCCCGCCGTTCACTAAAAAGAGCCGACTCCCGTCGTTCACTACAAAGAGCCGACTCCCGTCGTTCACTACAAAGAGCCGACTCCCGTCGTTCACTAAAAAGAGCCGGCTCCCGTTCACTACAAAGAGCCGACTCCCGTCGTTCACTACAAAGAGCCGACTCCCGTCGTTCACTAAAAAGAGCCGACTCCCGTCGTTCACTACAAAGAGCCGGCTCCCGTCGTTCAGTACAAAGAGCCGGCTCCCGTTCACTACAAAGAGCCGACTCCCGTCGTTCACTACAAAGAGCCGGCTCCCGTCGTTCACTACAAAGAGCCGACTCCCGCCGTTCACTACAAAGAGCCGACTCCCGCCGTTCACTACAAAGAGCCGGCTCCCGTCGTTCACTACAAAGAGCCGGCTCCCGTTCACTACAAAGAGCCGGCTCCCGTTCCCTACAAAGAGCCGACTCCCGCCGTTCACTACAAAGAGCCGGCTCCCGTCGTTCACTACAAAGAGCCGGCTCCCGTTCACTACAAAGAGCCGGCTCCCGTTCACTACAAAGAGCCGGCTCCCGTTCACTACAAAGAGCCGGCTCGTTCACTACAAAGAGCCGGCTCCCGTTCACTACAAAGAGCCGGCTCGTTCACTACAAAGAGCCGGCTCCCGTTCACTACAAAGAGCCGGCTCCCGTTCACTACAAAGAGCCGGCTCGTTCACTACAAAGAGCCGGCTCCCGTTCACTACAAAGAGCCGGCTCGTTCACTACAAAGAGCCGACTCGTTCACGACCGACACATCACTAACTCACACCCAGTGGCGTAGGGGGGGGCCGCAAGGCACCCACTGGGGGGGGGGGGGGGGTGCGTTGGATGGAAAAAAAAAGATAATAATAATATATTAACATATAATCTAGATCTATTAATATAGAATAATACATCTATTCATGATACTTGTATGTGTATTTGATATGTAGTGTTTCTGTGTAGACTCATCATGTCTTTCCTTCTCTCCCATCAGATGAGTGTGAACTCACACTGGACCCAAACACAGCCCACAGAGGACTCTCTCTGTCTGAGGACAACAGGAAGGTGACGCTGGATGGAGGGAGGAAGTATCCTGATCACCTGGAGAGATTTGACTCCTGGCCCCAGGTGTTGTGTAGAGAGTGTCTGACTGACCGCTGTTACTGGGAGGTGGAGATGGAGAGGAAAGGAGGAGGTGTTGGTATAGGAGTGACATACAGAGGAATCACTAGGAGAGGAGTGGGTGATGACAGCTGGCTTGGAGGGAGCAACAAGTCCTGGTGTCTTGTTTGTCTTGATGATGGTTACTATGTCTGTTACAACGCTAGTAGAACAGTCATAGATCTCCTCCCCTCTAACAGAGTAGGAGTGTATGTGGACCGACCTGCTGGCTCTCTCTCCTTCTACAGTGTCCCCAGATGGAGGAGGGTCCTCAGACACACTGACACTCATCCACACCTTCCAGTCCACATTCACCCAGGAGGACCTCCTCCCTGGGTTCGGGTTAGGGGATTATGGTTCCTCAGTGTCTCTGTGTCGCTTGTAGCAACACACACAGAAATACACACACACACACACACATAGAAAGACACACACACACACATAGAAATACACACACACACACACATAGAAATACACACTCACACACACACACACATAGAAATACACCCTCACACACACACACATAGAAATACACACACTCACACACACACACACACATAGAAATACACACTCACACACACATAGAAATACACACACACACACACACACATAGAAATACACACTCACACACACATAGAAACACAAACGAACACATGCACACAAACACACACTCAGAAATAAATGTGTATGTATAAAAATATATACACACACACATAGAAACACACACACACACACATAGAACACACACACACACACATAGAACACACACACACACACACATAGAACACACACATAGAACACACACACACACAAACACACACACACACGCACACACTTTCACAAACACACATTTATATAATTACACAGGCGGGATTTGGACCGTATGTGGGCGGGATTTGGACCGGATGTGGGTGGGATTTGGACCGGATGTGGGTGGGATTTGGACCGGATATGGGCATGATGTGTACCGGATGTGGGCGGGATATTGACCGGATGTGGGAGGGATTTGGACCGGATGTGGGCGGGATTTGGACCGGATGTGGGCGGGATGTGTACCGGATGTGGGCGGGATGTTTACTGGATGTGGGCGGGATTTGAACCGGATGTGGGCGGGATTTGGACCAGATGTGGGCGGGATTTGGACTTGATGTGGGCGGGATGTGTACCGGATGTGGGCGGGATGTTTACTGGATGTGGGCGGGATTTGAACCGGATGTGGGCGGGATTTGGACCAGATGTGGGCGGGATTTGGACTTGATGTGGGCGGGATGTGGACCAGATATGGGCGGGATGTGGACCAGATATGGCCGGGATGTGTACCGGATGTGGGCGGGATGTGTACCGGATGTGGGCGGGATTTGGACCATTATGGGTGGGATTTGGACCGGATGTGGGCGGGATGTGGACCCCTGAGAGAGGAGAAGGCTTGGAAGAAGTAATGAAGGAATATATGTTTTTTGTTCTAAAGATGCTGGAGAGATGCGGGGGGAATTCACTTTAACTGTTTGTTTGTTTGTTTGCAGCAAATAATGTACTACGCTCTTGTCCATGTATGACCCATATAGATCTATAGATAGATATGTGTGTATATATGTATATATATATGTATACATCTGTCACTCATATTCTCATATATCACTAATTTTCACAAGATTCTTGAAAGTAACACTTTATCTTTCTGTGTGTCACACACACACACACACACACACACACACTCACACACACTCACACACACACTCACCATTGTCTCACTGTGTGTGTGGTTGTGTGTTTGATGTATTTTTGTTTTTTGGAGATCATCATGAAATAAAGAATGTTCTAGAGACCCCAGAGAGATCTGTCCTCCTCTTATTAGAAATCACAAGCAGTTACAAGTTCATATATAGATATATAGAATTACATATAGATCCATAGATCTATATATATTTTGATCAAAATATCTATCTATCTATCTATAGATAGATCAAATCTATCTATAGATAGAAAGATAGACAGAGACTGTCTGTTCTCTTATAAGAAATCACACACAATTACAAATAAATATATGTAGATGTATAGAGAGAGATAAACTGTATTTAGAGATATATATATATCTATATATAAACATAGATCTAGCAACATGGCTGCAGGTGTGTATATATAGATATCATAGAGGGACCTAGCCTCGTGGAGATGCACTGGACTGGAGGTTAAAGGTCACATTCAGACACTTCTGCAGACGGCTCTACTTCCCCATTGTAGTGGTCCAAATGGCTTTTACTCAGAGGCCTTGAAACAAGTAGAAGAAGAGCAGGACACTAGAGATTAGACGGGACACGGCCCTACAGTCAGTGGTTCAGTAAGTGGTCCTGTGTTATGAATCAAGTTATGGACATATATATGACATAGCTTCTGGAAACTCATTCTGTGTCTCTCTGTTGCTTCCAAGTGTTCCAAGTGTGTTTCTTTTTAATCTAAATATGGATCAATGGGAGGGGCTTTTAATAACTAGTAATGAATAACAGTTCAAAGACTTCAATGGACAAACAAACTAGAATTGAGGATACCCTGCCCGGAGGAAGCCCGGGGCCCCTTTCCGGAGCTAGGCCTGGAAAGAGGGCCCGTAAGCGAGCGCCTGGTGGCCGGGTTAGCCACGGATTCCGGTCGGGCATTGCCCGAAAAAGCAACGTGGCCATTTCTCCTTCCCGCGGACCCACCACCTACGGGAAGAACCACTGGGGTCGGGTGCACTGCCAGTTAGGTGGCAGTGAAGGCAGGGGGCATCGACGGACCAAACCCAGCCAACAGAGACTGGCTTTGGGGACGTGGAATGTCACTTCTCTGGGGGGGAAGGAGCCTGAGCTGGTGCGGGAGGTGGAGCGCTACCAATTAGATCTGGTGGGGCTTACCTCTACGCACAGCACTGGCTCTGGAACTAAACTCCTGGATAGGGGTTGGACTCTTTCCTTCTCTGGAGTTGCTCAGGGTGTGAGGCGCCGGGCGGGTGTGGGGATACTCACAAGTCCCCGGCTGAGTGCCGCTTTGTTGGAGTTTACCCCGGTGGACGAGAGGGTCGCCTCCCTACGCCTTAGGGTCATGGGAGGGAAAACTCTGACTGTTGTTTGTGCCTATGCACCAAACAACAGTTCGGAATATCCCGCCTTCTTGCACACTCTGGATGGAGTCCTGCATGGGGCTCCTGAAGGGGACTCTATAGTCCTCCTGGGAGACTTCAACGCACACGTGGGTAACGATGGGGAAACTTGGAGGGGCGTGTTGGGGATGAACGGCCTACCTGATCTGAACCGGAGTGGGGTTTTGTTATTGGATTTCTGTGCTAGTCATGGATTGGCCATTACAAACACCATGTTCAAACATAAGGATGCTCATAAGTGTACATGGTACCAGAGCACCTTAGGCCGAAGGTCAATGATCGATTTTCTTATCGTATCATCTGGCCTGAGGCCGCATGTTTTGGACACTCGGGTGAAGAGAGGGGCAGAGCTGTCAACCGATCACCATCTGGTGGTGAGTTGGGTAAGATGGCGGGGGAAGCCTCTGGACAGACCTGGTAAGCCAAAACGTGTAGTGCGGGTGAACTGGGAACGTCTGGTGGATGCCCCTGTCCGGGAGACCTTCAACTCACACCTCCGGCGGAATTTTTCGGGCATCTCTGTGGAGGCTGGGGGCATTGAGCCAGAGTGGTCATTGTTCAAAGCTTCTATTGCCGAAGCTGCGGTTGAGAGTTGTGGCCTCAAGGTCATTGGTGCCTCAAGGGGCGGCAACCCTCGGACTTCGTGGTGGACACAGGTGGTCAGGGAAGCCGTCCGGCTGAAGAAGGAGGCCTTCCGGGCTATGTTAGCCTGTGAGACTCCGGACTCGTTTGCGAGGTATCGACAGGCCAAGAGGACGGCAGCCTCGGCTGTAGCGGAGGCAAAGCAGCGG
>JANIIK010001820.1:22500-54000 GCA_027704905.1 Muraenolepis orangiensis
GGAACTTGCCACGTATTTTCAGTTATGTTCACACAAGTTAAAGAAATTCAGCTAAAAATGATGCTATGAACACCCGAATTCTTCGCAATAGACGGCATATTCAACTTGTTTTAGGTTAATCTGTGGTTTAATGGAAGTCTGGTTCTGGCTACTGTGGGTACCAGTGACTTGTATTAGTGTGTATTTGTAATGTCAATTGATGTATATTTAAGAGTATGTATATTTTTTGATGTATTTTTGTTTGTTCAAGAATAAAGATACTTGATCTATAAATACACTTTTGTCTGATGGTTAAAGTTGTAAGTATGACGTTTAAGGAAACTGGTTAAATTGCCATTAATATTCAAGAGATACAAAAAACACTAGTTCAGTCAATTTGAAAATGTTCAATTGCTGCCTTAAAAACATGAGTTAACATAACTTGAATTGGCATGAATACAGTTTTAAGTTAACTTTACTTGAAATTGTGACATGATAGTGTAGAATTTAAAGTTGCTTTGACAAGATAATGTAACATCTTAAGTTTCTTTAACTCAAAGTATAAAGTTGTAACGGTTTGATCATTAATTGAACAACTTGTATAACTTAATTTTGTGAGTTGAAAAAAAGCTTATTTGACCTTGAGTTAACTCATGTTTTTATGTAGTAGTGTGCCTACTGCTCTTATCTCTCTCTCACACACACACACACACACACACACACACACACACACACACACACACACACACACACACACGCACACACACTCTCTCTATCTTTCTCTGTGTACTGCTCTTACTGCCTACTGCTCTTATCTCTCTCTCACATACACACACAGTTGATATCCTTAGGAACACACAATGAATAACAATGTTATGAATAAATGTACACACACACACACACACACACACACACACAAACACACACAAGCATACACACACACTCTATCTTTCTATGCGTACTGCTCTTACTGCGTACTGCTCTTACCTCTCTTTCACATACACACACACACACACATACACACAAACACACATACACACACACACACACACACACACACACACACACACAGCAAGTGAGAACATTAAGAACAGAGTAATAACTATCATTCTTACACAGCAAATGAGAACATTATGAACAAAATAACAGTACAGCATTTCACACACACACACACACACACACACACACACACACACACACACACACACACTCTCTCTCTATCTCTCTGCCTACTGCTCTTATCTGACACACACACACCCCCACACAGCGCCCCCCGGTGGCCACGCCCCTCACCTGCACCCCAAGTCTCTTCTAGAGTAAGAAACCAACACAAGCCAACAGTTGTAATCCACCAGCTCACACGGAGCTCCCTTTGATGAACAACATTCATGTTCTACAGATTGAACCAAGTCCACATCAATGTGGTCCTCAGGTCAACACATGGTGAATAATGGAGCCCTGCTCTAAAGGCTGGCTGGAGTCCTCACTGACAACTGCTTTCTCTTCCTCTTACTGAGGAACACATCTTTATTTAGGGCTTCAGTTCAATAGGTTTGTGTCTGATGTTGATCTTTATCTTAATTCATCTTTCATTAGGTCTTTAGTTCAATAGGTTTGTGTCTGATGTTGATCTTTATATTAATTCATCTTTCATTAGGTCTTTAGTTCAATAGGTTTGTGTCTGATGTTGATCTTTATATAAATTCATCTTTCATTAGGTCTTTAGTTCAATAGGTTTGTGTCTGATGTTGTTCTTTATATTAATTCATCTTTCGTTAGGTCTTTAATTCAATATGTTTGTGTCTGATGTTTTTCTTTCCTGTTGTGTCTGTGGTGAAAAAATGGCTTCCTTATCAAAGTCAGATCACAAATACACAGTTGTGTGTGTGTGTGTGTGTGTGTGGGTAGTAGACTAGAGACTAGAGACTAGAGACTAGGGACTAGAGACTCGGGTTTAGGGACTAGGGACTAGGGACTAGGGACTAGAGACTAGAGACTAGGGACTAGGGACTAGAGACTAGAGACAAGAGACTAGGGACTAGGGACTAGGGACTAGATACTAGAGACTAGGGACTAGAGACTAGGGACTAGGGACTAGGGAGTACGGTTTAGGGACTAGAGACTAGGGACTAGGGACTAGAGACTAGGGACTACGGTCTAGGGACTAGGGACTAGAGACTAGGGACGAGGGACAAAGGACTAGGGACTAGGGACTAGGGAATAGGGACTAGGGAGTGATTTGGGACACAGCCCTTGGCTCCGCCCCTGGCATGTGAGAGGGAGATCTATGAGTTGTGGTGGAGGCGTGTTACTCCAACAGCAAGAGGCTGACACCTCCCCCTCGGCAGTTAGACCAGCACTCAACGCCAAGACGTGTGTGTGTGTGTGTGTGTGTGTGTGTGTGTGTGTGTGCGTGTGTGTGTGCGTGTGCGTGTGCGTGTGCGTGTGCGCGTGTGTGTGTGTGTGTGTGTGTGTGTGAGAGCTTACAGCACCGAGCCTCTTTGCTTGGAGGTCAAGTCTCGGAATTGGGAAAAAAAAATTCATAGCGTTCCCATGACCCCCACACACACACACACACAACACACACACACACACACACACACACAAACACACATACACCCACACACCAAACACACACACACACACCAAACACACACACACACACGCACCAAACACACACACATGCATGTGCCCAGCGCCTATTCTATATATGATTCATCATTGCATACATCGTAGAACAATGTTTCCTATTTTCTTAAATCCATGTTTCTTACTATCAGTCATTGGTTTTGCTAAACAGTTTGTGGTGATTCTCCTAAATGAGGGACATTAATAAATGTACAAGCTGTGTATTTTTATGATTCCTATCACATGTTGCTTCCTCCTCTTTGGACAATTGTGAGAATGTAATTTGAGGTTGCAAATGAATTAAACATTTGTCCATTGTGTGCGATGTTAACATTGCATATCGTGACACATGGAGTACAAGGTGTACTATTACTTAGTTCAACATGTATATTGGTGTGGTGTGGATCTACTGGATCGGCCTCAGAGCCCATCTCTGTGTGTGAGTCTTAAAGCTTGTGATTGTTCTGACTGAGACAGGTCCCTGAATAGTGCTCCAGTGTTATGCTGAAGTGGAAGGCCGCTGGAAGAGTCTTCACTCCTACTCAAATATGAGCCAAGTGGACAGAAAACCAGAGAACTTGTGAGCCTCCTGCTCTGCTGTGTGGACGAGTTAAGATCCTCAGACGCATTGGGTTTCTATCTAATCTGAATCACTTCCTCTTTATTGTCTCATGTCCACACAGTGAGATGAGTTCCTCTCATGTAACCCATCCTAGTATGAGGAGCAGTGGGTACCAGCTATTGGATATACAGGGGAGCAGGGGAGGGGTCCGGTGCCTTGCTCGAGGGCACTGAGGCAGTGAACCCGGGAGGAGAAGTGGCCGAGTACCGCTTCTCATTCCGTTGGTCTTGTTCCTTTCCGGGGACTTGAACCGGCGACCTTCCGGTTCCCAAGCCCCAAGTCCAACAGACTGAGCTGTCCTGCCGCCCACACAACCAAACCACACAACAATTATGACACAACTAGAGGAAACACCACAACCAGATTTGTGAATGAGCGACGCTGGACATAGTCAGCTTTTAAAATACATTTCTAGTGACAATTGTGGACGTAAATACGAGTACGAGTGTTGAACTGCCAACAATTACCTTAAAGTTCTACTGCTGGCCATCCAAGTTCCCTTCAGCAGATCATTGAAAATGTGGCAGAAAATGTCTTTTTATGACGTTGTTGAACGTGCACATGAATCCTGAGCCCAAACTTGACCTTCGACCCTTATTTGGTAGCTAAGGTCTTTATTACTTTAGAACATTCATACTTGCGGGGGGGAATATGGAGTATTCCATTGAACTTGTTATTGCATATGGCAAATAAAAACATCTATAATCTTGAATCTTGAGTCTTGATTGTTATGATTACTAGAAGAGTCCAGAAAGTCCAGCAAAAGTATGACAACCCCAATATATCGGGTACAAAAGGATAAGTGAAAGGATGGAATACTCATGAATAAACATAAGTCATAATACTGTGGAGGAGGAAGGACTGACATCCAGGAGGATAAGAGCTGTATTAGGAGGGACCAGGGGGACAGACAGGTGAGGGGTCGTAGGAGGAGGGACCAGGGGACAGACAGGTGAGGGGTCGTAGGAGGAGGGACCAGGGGGACAGACAGGTGAGGGGTCGTAGGAGGAGGGACCAGGGGGACAGACAGGTGAGGGGTCGTAGGAGGAGGGACCAGGGGGACAGACAGGTGAGGGGTCGTAGGAGGAGGGACCAGGGGACAGACAGGTGAGGGGTCGTAGGAGGAGGGACCAGGGGGACAGACAGGTGAGGGGTCGTAGGAGGAGGGACCAGGGGGACAGACAGGTGAGGGGTCGTAGGAGGAGGGACCAGGGGACAGACAGGTGAGGGGTCGTAGGAGGAGGGACCAGGGGGACAGACAGGTGAGGGGTCGTAGGAGGAGGGACCAGGGGACAGACAGGTGAGGGGTCGTAGGAGGAGGGACCAGGGGGACAGACAGGTGAGGGGTCGTAGGAGGAGGGACCAGGGGACAGACAGGTGAGGGGTCGTAGGAGGAGGGACCAGGGGGACAGACAGGTGAGGGGTCGTAGGAGGAGGGACCAGGGGACAGACAGGTGAGGGGTCGTAGGAGGAGGGACCAGGGGGACAGACAGGTGAGGGGTCGTAGGAGGAGGGACCAGGGGGACAGACAGGTGAGGGGTCGTAGGAGGAGGGACCAGGGGGACAGACAGGTGAGGGGTCGTAGGAGGAGGACCAGGGGGACAGACAGGTGAGGGGTCGTAGGAGGAGGGACCAGGGGGACAGACAGGTGAGGGGTCGTAGGAGGAGGGACCAGGGGACAGACAGGTGAGGGGTCGTAGGAGGAGGACCAGGGGGACAGACAGGTGAGGGGTCGTAGGAGGAGGGACCAGGGGGACAGACAGGTGAGGGGTCGTAGGAGGAGGGACCAGGGGGACAGACAGGTGAGGGGTCGTAGGAGGAGCGACCAGGGGGACAGACACATGAGTGTGTGTGTGTGTCCTTCAGTCTAGCCCGTCCTTGCTGGCACTGATGGGTTTGAGGGTCTCATTCCAGCCATCATTCTGCCCCTGCTTCTCACCATGGTAACCACACACACACACACACACACACTTTACCTGCGACTCACCATGTACACACACTTAAATGTAGACAAAAAATTGTAGAACTCATGTGTTTTTCTATGAGACCAACAATGTTTCTAGTTGCTTTTCTTATTCTCTCTCTCTCTCTCTCTCTCTCTCTCTCTCTCTCTAAATATTTATAAATGTGATGAAATGTGGACATACGGGGTACTTTTTTGAAGTAGTATTATGAATTAATTGATTCATGTCCGTCACAAGGATATGAACATTAAAGGTCAGATGATCTTGAGGTTGTTTTGTTGTCGTCAGGTTCTTGCAGCCGTTTGGGTTCCAAGGCGCCATCTAGCGGTCTCTGGGCGTCACAACAACGGAATGCTCTGTTTCCCCTTAATGGCTTCCCTTCTCTCCCCTGGTCCCCAGACCCGCGGTCGTGGAGCTTGTTCACCGTTGACATGCGCCGGCTGAGGAAGTGCCGCTGCCCTGCGCCGCCCCGCCCCGCCGGTCCTCTCCGGGCGGCTCCTTCCCCATTCACACCGCCCTCTGAGGGCGGAAGGTCTCCGGAGGAACGGCTCTAGCTTCCTTCTGGAGAATCGGCGCGCCGGGATAGCTCGGTCCGTCGGGGGGAGGGGAACAGGAAGGTCGCCGGTTCGAGTCCCCCCCCCGAAACACCCGGCCGCACCGTCGAGGTGCCCTCGAGCGAGGCACCGGACCCCTCCCCTGCACACACACACACACACACACACACACACACACACACACAGGGACACACATACATATATATATCAGGGTTTCCGCTAGGATTTCTTCTTGCCGGTCAAGTGTCCGGACAGATTTTATTTTACCGGACAAATTGTTTCGATGGAGAGGCGGTTGTCGTGATGGAGAAGTCCAACGGGGGCTGCTTTCAGTTTAGTATGAGCATTATTACCGGACATTTTGACAGGCAGCTTTTTAAATGACCGTTTTTTTATAATTTTTACCCGCTAAAAACCGGTAAATACCGGCTAACAGAAACCCTGATATATATATATATATTTATAGATATAGATATCTATATCGATACATATAGATATAGATATACATATATCTATATCGATACATATAGATATAGATATACATATATCTATATCTATATATGTATCTATAGATATCTATATATATATAGATATCTATATATATCTATATATCTATATATCTATCTATATCTATATCTATATATATATATCCTTTATACATGCAAACATCATGGTCACAACAGAGACCGTAACACAATCATTCATATTTCATTCAAACATCATGATCACAACTCAATAACATTCAATCCTATTAATTTGGCTCCAACAGTGTGTGTGTGTGACACGATACTCTGCTGCCCTCTGGTGGAGAGACACCGCAGGTGCAGCCCAACACACATTTTTCCACAGACAGCTCTGAGCTTATAACAACGCACCCGGTTATTTCCGCTCGGAGAAGAGCACATATCCATGTAGTTTAAGAGCCGTTCACCAATTCCACTACAGTATATTTAACATATTGTTATGTATGGTTGTGTTATAAGAGACAGATATAGTGACTACAGTATATTTAACATATTGTTATGTATGGTTGTGTTATAAGAGGAGGAGGAGGAGGAGGGAGTGGAGGAGGAAGAGGAGGAGGAGGAGGAGGAGGAGGATGAGGAGGCGGAGGGAGAGGAGGAGGAGGAGGAGGAGGAGGAGGAGGAGGAGGAGGAGGAGGAGGAGAGGAAGGAGAGGGAGGAGGAGGAGGGGCTGTAGCTACGGCGGCGGCGGTTCCTCTCCCCCCTCCCCCCCCCCCCCCCCATCCTCCAACCATTCCACAAGGAACCAAGGAACCCTCAGGAACCCTCAGGAACCGGACGTTTACTGTCAACGTTAAGGAGCAAATTTGTGCCCGGTGGCGTCGGTCCGCTTTACGACATGGCCACGCCATCGCACGCCGAACACTAGACGTCGTTTTTGCTCCGGGACGTCTTGAGCGTCAGGTCCCCGGCGAGATGCGCCTGCACGGCGTCCAGCGGGTAGCAGTGGCTCAGGTGCTCCGGCGGGTGACGGGACATGACGCTGGGCGTCCGATACGTGCTGTCGCTGTCCAGGTTGTCGTCGGAGCTCCACCGGCCGCCCGAGGGCAGGGAGTGGGACTTGGTGAAGAGCCGCTGTACCGAGTGCACCGGGTGGCGTATGCGGCCGGGGCTCTCGTTGCGCGGCTCTGTGGCGGTGGTGGTGGTGGTGGTGCGCTGGTACTGCAGCGTGTGGAAGCCGTCACGGTGCACCGGCATCTGCTTCTCAAACTGAGGCACTTGTATCATCCGTCAAAGCCCCGAAGAGAGAGAGAGCGCTTTGAGGCTCACGGCTGGACAGACGTCCTTGGGAGGCGTAGGTTAAATGCATAAGCCCCACCCCCCCCCACACACACACACACTCACACACCATCTCTCTCCTCCGCCTTGTCAGGCATACTGGTAGATTAAACCCATTGGTCTCTGATAGGTCATCAAGCCACACGTCCAGGCCCTTCATTCAGCTGGATTTGACTCAATCCAAGGAGAGCCGTTTGGTCCCGCTCAGCATCCCGATGGTTATTTCCTGTGTATTTGCGATGCCCTCCCCATTGGAAATGGCTCTGGGAAGACGGGTCCAATAGTTTGAGATCCCCCACAGCTGGGGATGGAACCAGCAACCTTCCGGCCGCTCTTCCTCCTGAGCTCTACTGCCGCCTTTGTCCCCACATTTTACACATTGGATTAATCGCCAATTCTATGTTCATCTAGGATACCGTTTGGGGACAAACTAAGACAAATTCAATATGTTAATTAATAGAGTTAGAAGAATAGAGTTAGAAGAATAGTTAGAATATGATGCTTTGTTTGATTGATTGATTGACAGGTTAATCTTTGATATAAAATAACCCACTGGGAAACAAATCAATGACTGTAGGCCCGGCAGCTGAAGCAGGTGATCTCCGTCTGAGGGCTGTCCATCTGACTCACCGACCACTCCACCTGATTGACTCACCAACCACTCCCCATCCACCTGACAGAGGGACGTTGTGCCCCCCGCTTGCTGTTGGGTGGCGATGACGCTGAAGTTACGCTACTGCTAGTTATGTCGTTCTCTGTGGCCTTTCGCTGCCGAGTGACGCGTTCCCTGGAAGGGCCTCCCTGACTCTCAAGACACACACACATACGCAATACATGAGCTCTTCTCTCTCTCTGAACCACACATGTACTGTAGGTTGTTGGAGTGTGAGGAACCAAAAACCAAAACAAAGACACGGGAGCGTAGGTCTTCTCCAACAACTGTTGAACGATTGAATATTGATGTCAGGCAAAAGGCAGGAAAGCGAGGTCAGCAGGTCTCTCAGGTGAGAGAAATCGCTTCTGCCAAACGCCAAGCATGTTTCTGCTCTCCGGGTACACAGAGCACTACACCGCATGAACCATCGCTACAAACCATTATGGTGGAGCTTAAATGTGGACTGTGGAGGATTTGGACTCGGATGCTATCGATGGTGCTGATGAAACCCACGGCAACCATTTAGTCAGACTGACTCAAACTGACTGAGAGACGAGGTCATTCCATATTACGTCCAAAAGTCTTTAGACCTTGTATAGAGACTTGTTGGACCGCAAACTCTCTGTGTAGACACAAGCCAATAATAGCGGATTTAAGACTCGGCGCCCTCTGTCCCCCACCAATCGTGTACGACTTAACATCTGGCCTCACACCAAAGCCTGAATGTTATCAAAGTCCCCACCAGCCAGTTATCAACACACCCTTCAGTTTGACACCGCAGGGAGAGGGAGGAGGAGGAGGAGGAGGATGGAGTATAGACGGAGCAGGAGGAAGAGGGCTCATTTATTACGCGGGCCCCTTGTTTTTAGCACTCTTGTTGCCTTGTTGAGTGTGAATAAAGGTCGTTTTGCTCCTCTTAACACATTAGCATTTAAATAGCATTATATCTGTGCCGAGTTCCCCCCGACAGCCTCCACTCTCTCCGCTGCTGTGGCCCGAGCCGGCAGTCGAAAAAAACAAAGTAAAAAGATACTTAAAAAGTGCAAGAGAGGACCGTAGGTCAAAGACACATGACCTTGAGCCCAGAGGGGGGGAATAGAGTTGTGGCTTCAACCACAGCACCATTTGAAAATAGTTGTATTTTTGTATGCAGCACGAGGTGAACATTATTTCACCTTCATAATTCATTCAGAGTCACCAGAATCCACGGGGAAATACAATCTGCCAAACAACTTCACATGCTCACGCTTGTTCTCCAACTCTGATCAAAGCCACAGGGCCACAGCATCTCATACATCTCAAGGGGAGCGAGGGCGGGGACAGTGAGCCATGCCCATCATTTCTTCCAAGAAAACATATGAAATCTCACAGGTAATAAATCAGATTTTCTGTAATAAAAAGCCAATCACAAAGAGACCAACCTTGTTGATTGTTGGTTGTCATGGTGTTAAGGCACTCAATTTCCCCAAACCACTCTGTCTTTTCACGGAAAGATGCCCTAAGCCCTAACCAAGGTAAGGTAAGGTCATTATCTTCAATTATCCGCCATGGGAAATTTGTATGGCAGCCGGCAGTAATCCAATCATCATCCACAATCAACACACGCACACACCAATCAACACACACACACGTTACAGCACAACACATAGAATGACATGACAGCAAGGACACATGAGTTGCTAAATCCGTTCTGTCCGGCAGATTTTTAATCTGCGACCAGATGGAAGCAACCTGAGCTCACTGATCAAGGGGAACCGACTCTGAACCCAACCGCAAGTACGCAAGGAGAGCCGGAAGTGTGCTTCAAAAAGGTCCTTCAGATGATAGCCGGCCATCTAGAATGATGCAGTGATGATAAAACATTCAGCATCATCAATATAATGTTTCTCTTTTCAAAAAGTCTATCCCCTTTATATCAATATTTAAAAAAAGCATTTCTCCATTGCAGAGTAGGGAGGTTCAGGAGGTTTCTACAAACATCCCCCGTTGGCTTAAACTCAGTAGTCAGTACTCAGTCCTAAAGAGAAACAGACATAAGAATATAATCTGGCACATCGTCCATTAGTCTATATCTATTTAAAACAAATACATCCATGGTTAATAGTCTTTATCTATTTAAAACAAATACATCCATGGTTAATAGTCTATATCTATTTAAAACAAATACATCCATGGTTAATAGTCTTTATCTATTTAAAACAAATACATCCATGGTTAATAGTCTTTATCTATTTAAAACAAATACATCCATGGTTAATAGTCTTTATCTATTTAAAACAAATACATCCATGGTTAATAGTCTTTATCTATTTAAAACAAATACATCCATGGTTATTAGTCTATTTCTAATTAAAACACATACAGTACATCCATGGTTATTAGTCTATTTCTAATTAAAACACATACAGTACATCCATGGTTATTAGTCTATATTTAAAACGCATACATCCATGGTTAATAGTCTATATCTAATTAAAACACATACTGTACATCCATGGTTAATAGTCTTTATCTATTTAAAACAAATACATCCATGGTTATTAGTCTATATCTAATTAAAACACATACAGTACATCCATGGTTATTAGTCTATTTCTAATTAAAACACATACTGTACATCCATGGTTATTAGTCTATTTCTAATTAAAACACATACAGTACATCCATGGTTATTAGTCTATATCTAATTAAAACACATACAGTACATCCATGGTTATTAGTCTATTTCTAATTAAAACAAATACATCCATGGTTATTAGTCTATATTTAAAACGCATACATCCATGGTTATTAGTCTATATCTAATTAAAACACATACTGTACATCCATGCCAATTAGTCAATCATCAAATCTAAACCCTATTGGGAGTAATGGATCCATTGTACTTGTTGGATCTGGCAAATACAAATCTGGAATCTGGAATCTAGTCAACTAAATGAATTGCGCACATCCCTATTGCAGAGATCAATGTAATTAACCGTTGGACTCTAATTCAGCAGGAATAATATAATATAATAATAATACATATAATAATATATCATATATAATAATATATAATAATAATATATATAGGAATAAACAAAGGTATATCAACGGCAAAGGCAAACAACAAATGTTAGCCGAGTGCCAGGGGTCCTTCTAGAAGCAGTAAACAACAGGAGGGATTTATTAAATGACGGTCAACCTAAAGAGCTTAGTTTGGCTAATCAAGGCCCGCTATCACACACCAGAGCCCTTTAGCCAACAACAACAACAACAACAACAACCAATCCATAGGATGGCAGCAAGGCTATCCGGCTTCCAAAGGTTACATTTTGGCCTTTTTTTGGGCAAATCAAACCAAGCAAACAGGGCTCTTGTCCTTAACCGTTTGGGGGGGGGGGGGGTGGACAAATGGGGGCAGCCGCCTGGCCTATTAGATTGGACGGAAGCCAATCAACACACACACACACACACACACACACACACACACACACACACACACACACACACACACACACACACACACACACACACACACACACACACACACACACACACACACACACACACACACACACACACACAAACAGAGAAATGTGTTTCTCTGCATTTAACCCATCCTAGTATTAGGGGCAGTGGGCAGCTATTGTATATATAAACAGCTGCCCGGGGAGCAGTGCCTTCTGGTGCCTTGCTCAAGGGTTACCTTGGCAGTGCAGTCCAGAGGTTGTAACGGCGTTCTACATGTGCCTTGGAAAAGCCACTTTGGTGGCGTGAAAGCAGCGCATGTGCTTTCCTCATGAAGCAAGTGACCGGATAGAAAATATGACAGCTAAATGAATCCTAAGGATGTAAAAGGTCTCCGTGACTCTCATTAAAAGGCCTTTTGAAAACGTCCAGCGAATGGATCATTTTCCAACTGCCGAGAGAGAGAGAGAGAGAGAGAGAGAGAGAGAGAGAGAGAGAGAGAGAGAGAGAGAGAGAGAGAGAGAGAGAGAGAGAGAGAGAGAGGGCCCTTTCATTGATATCAACATTCGTTGATATGGCAACTAGATGTAGGACAAGGATGAGCGTGTACTGTTACCGCTATTCGTACACATTTCTCTACCCACAGTCAATATAGGAATAAACGTATCTGAACAGAACAGGGTTGGCACCAGGATCTACTACTACTACTACTGGTTAAACGCTAGGGTTCCCATATTAAAGTAGAATCCCACCAGCCAGCCACACATCTCTATATTGTAAGTACAAGCACCTAAAAAAGATATAATGCGGATAATGCGGATAAACAGTGATCAACATTTGTGTATTTTTGGCCCACAGTCACGTGAGGGGCCACCAGGGTTTAGGATAAAGAGAGAGGAGAAGCCCACCAAAATCAGGAAAGAGCTGGGATACACGGCCACACTGGGACCATAAGTGGTCCTCATGGTGGTCATATCTAAGATCACGCTGGCCTGTGTGAAAACAACCAGCGCCTTGGTGTGTGTCTGTGTGTGTGTTTGAACACACAGTACAGGGAAAGAGGGGATAACATACAAAACAAGAGAGAGAGAGAGAGAGAGAGAGAGGGAGAGAGAGGGAGAGAGAGAGAGAGAGAGAGAGAGAGAGAGAGAGAGAGAGAGAGAGAGAGAGAGAGAGAGAGAGAGAGGAGGTGATAAGGAAGAGAGGAGCAAGGGAGGAGAGGAGGAGGAGGAGGAGGGGGGATATAATGGATGACCACGGACAGCACTGCAGCAAGCCAGGCTGGACACCCTCACGTGGGCCTGAGGAGGCGAGGAGGACGGGGATTGAAGGAGACGCCGACCTGAGCTCAAACTACGCCGCATGCAGCAGCAGCGCAGTCAGTCGGAGCCGTGTCTCCCGATACTAAGAGCTTCAGGAGGGCAAAGCC
Source organism: Muraenolepis orangiensis (assembly GCA_027704905.1). Taxonomy (NCBI): domain Eukaryota; kingdom Metazoa; phylum Chordata; class Actinopteri; order Gadiformes; family Muraenolepididae; genus Muraenolepis; species Muraenolepis orangiensis. The sequence goes on from JANIIK010001820.1 coordinate 35,584, forward strand.
TCGTCCGCCAAAGTCAAAGCAAAGGGGGGATAGGGCTACCAATAACGTAATAACGTATCATTTGTCGTCGGCGTGTTGCTTTCCATTGTTATCCTGTCATATCCTCATAGAACACAACAGGTGTTGTTTTTTTCATCTTCAAATATCTATTGATAGAAGAAAAAAAGAAGGAAGGAAGGGCCAGGCTTAGGAAAAGAACCATGGTGGAACCAGAGAAGAAAAGCACTACTAGCAGCAGACTGGTGGAATCAACAGTAGAATCCACCAGGAGCCAGAGTAGGACATCACGCTCCATGCTATCTCCCACGCCCACTCAACACTCAACACTCAACACTCAACACACTTGATTCATCCCCAGGGAAATGAAGGTGCAACAGTTGAGACAGGGGGGATAAATGCACACAAAATATACTAATACCTAAAACTAAATAACAACAAACTAAACTAAACTAAACTAGTATAAACTAAATATAACTAAATTAACTCTAAATTAAATCTAAATGTATTGACAGATGAATTGCACAATTTACAGTATTATTACAGTAATACGTAGGTATATACAATATACAACAATACGTATAGTGTAAATTGGTAGTAATAAAATACTAATAAATAACTCAGATGAATACTGAAAAAGTGACATGTGAAAAGTGAAAAGTGAAATAGAATTTACAGTGCAAAAATTACAGTGAAGGGATTTACAGTGCGTTGACCTCAGGTCACTGAGTCTCCACTGTCCCTCTCACGACCCGAGGTCAGAGAGTCAGAGAGTCAGAGAGTCAGAGAGACAGAGAGTCAGAGAGTCAGAGAGTCAGAGAGTCAGAGAGACAGAGAGTCAGAGAGTCAGAGAGTCAGAGAGACAGAGACAGAGAGTCAGAGAGTCAGAGAGTCAGAGAGACAGAGAGTCAGAGAGACAGAGAGTCAGAGAGTCAGAGAGTCAGAGAGACAGAGAGTCAGAGAGTCAGAGAGACAGAGAGACAGAGAGACAGAGAGACAGAGAGACAGAGACTCAGAGAGTCAGAGATACAGAGAGACAGAGAGTCAGAGAGTCAGAGAGACAGAGAGTCAGAGAGTCAGAGAGACAGAGAGTCAGAGAGACAGAGAGTCAGAGAGTCAGAGAGACAGAGAGTCAGAGAGACAGAGAGTCAGAGAGTCAGAGAGACAGAGAGACAGAGAGACAGAGAGTCAGAGAGTCAGAGAGACAGAGAGACAGAGAGTCAGAGAGACAGAGAGTCAGAGAGACAGAGAGTCAGAGAGTCAGAGAGTCAGAGAGTCAGAGAGACAGAGAGACAGAGAGACAGAGAGACAGAGAGTCAGAGAGTCAGAGAGTCAGAGAGTCAGAGAGACAGAGAGACACTAAGGAAAACCAAGACATCGTGACCGATTCAAAGACAGGCGCCCAAATGAAGCCACAGGAAACAACTCTTCCAGATTCCAGAAAGAGCGAAGGGAAAGATGGACGGAGAGAGCCAAGAGATCTTAGAATTACAAATCATTGGGGCGGCAGTAGCTCAGGAGGCGGTCGCCTCACAACCAAGAAGGGTTGCTGGTTCGATCCCCTGTTCCTCCTCAGGTCATAAAACAGGTCGAGGTGTCCTTGAGCAAGAGAAACCACTAACCGCTGCCGGCTGTCTCCTTGTATGGCCGACTCTGCCGTCGGTGGATGAATGTGTGCGTGTGTATGAATGAATGAATGGGTGAATGTGAGGCGTGGCTTGTAAGGCAGTGCTTTAAAATAAAAGCCATGAGAGTATGAAAGGCCGTCCATTTACCATTCACCAAATCAGGAAGCCTCCAAGGCGGGGCGAGGCTCCTCCGACACAGCCAACAGCCTTGAAGAAGAGCCTCCGTTTGCTTTCCTCCTGCACATAATGAAGCGCCCGGTCAGGAGCAGAGAACCTCAGGCTGAGAGAGAGAGAGAGAGCGCCGGCTGCTTCCTTCTCCCACCAAACCAGCCTCTCCGTAGTTCAGAACCCACTTTCTTACTCTGTGATTATAAAATAATCCTAATCCTCTTTGGAAGCGGGGCAGAGACTGCCCAGACTTCTCCTGTGCCGTTATAAAAGGAGGGCCTCCTTGTTGAAGATAACCGGTTACGTACAGCACGTGATGCCATAGTTCAGACCGTCGGTCGGACCGGAGTTTGCTTTTCTGTGATTTAAATAATCCTAATCCTTTTTGGAAGCAGAGCTGTAGAGACTGAGAGAGGGCTTCCTTGTTCAAGAGAACACGTTGCAGTGTGTTTGTCACCGGGCTTGTGACAAGACATTCTGCTGGGTTCTACTCTGGGTTCTATGTGTGAATCTGAAACGGGGAGGGGGGGGGGGGGGGGTTGCCTTGTGTCAAGGCACGTGTTACGAGGTGTTAGGAGGGGAGGCAGGCACTGTGCCAAAGCGTCTCTCTGTCGTACATGAGCTGAGCTGATCTGATCTGATCTGATCTGTACCCCGTTCATCAAAGGCACTTTGATCCCCCCCCAAAAACAAACACTTTCACAGCAATAAGATCCTCATCCTCGAGATCAGCCGGTGAAACAAAACCCTCACACCCGCCCCCCCCCACCCTCACACCCCCCCCACCCTCAAGCCAAACTCATTCATTAAAACACACTTTTTATTGGATTTCCTTTAACTGGCTGGAATTCCGCTAATTGACTCCCTCACTCTGACGTTCTTATCTTAAATGACTTTTAAAAACGGCCCAAGGGGTGGCTGGCTTTAATCCTGTCTTCTACCGGCCCTTAACACAGCAACAAGAACAGCAGAGAGGAACGTGAGCTAAAGGCCAAACGTGACCTACAGCCCTCACTTTAAGGTTCCACCTGTGGCCAACATCTAATCCAAATGTGTGAGGTGTGATGACTCCTAAGTGTACGCCATGGTTCTATATCTGTGGGTCCCACCGGCTGGAACCTCTCTCTGTGTGTGTTCATACCCATGAATGACCCTGAGAGACAGGAACGGGCCTAGAGGGGCTCTTCTAGTGAGCTGGGTGGCTAACAGGATAGTTCAGTCTGATGGGACTAGGCCCGGGGGGAGGGGAACCAGAAGGTCGCCGGTTCAAGTCCCCGAAAAAAACCACCTGGGCACTGCCGAGGTGCCCTTGAGCAAGGCACCCCCCCCCTACACTGCTCCAGAGGCAGCTGTATATACAGTAGCTGCCCACTGCTCCTAAATAGTAGTATGGGTTGAATGCACACATTTCACTGTGTGTTCATGTACGTATGTACCAATAAAGACCATTCAATCCTCCAGATTTAGATTTAGATTTAGCTAGCAGGCAGGCGAGTCATGGCAGGTGCTTGTCGTGCGTGTGCAGCATGACTGAATGCGTGCCATGTCCCCATTGGAGCGATGCACACGTCATAGGGGGCCAATAGGAGGGAGGGGGGTAGGAGGGGCTAGATGTGGTCTCGCTAACACTCTCTCGTGTCCACTGGAACAAAAGACTAAAGCGAATGGAGCGACGATCAGAGCCGTTCATAAGTCACCCGCGTGCGTGCGGTACAGAGCATGAAGAGGAGGAGGAGAAGGCTACCGATAGCCTCATAATACTCTCATCACTCATCACAGAGCGGCAAACTAAAACAGCGGTTGGCATTCGTGACTCATTTATGTGCTTTACCTTGGATTAAAAAATAATAATAATAACCACGTTGGCAAAACAGCGAAGCCGTCAAAACATTCTCCAGAGCAGGTTGAAACTTTCCCTGGCGCTCCGAGCGCTTTCAGTGCACCCTCTGCCGAGAGAGAGAGAGAGAGAGAGAGAGAGAGAGAGAGAGAGAGAGAGAGAGAGAGAGAGAGAGAGAGAGAGAGAGAGAGCCTCGGAGTCAAGCCTGGGAGAGAGAGGGAGGGAGAGAGAGAAAGGGAGAGAATGTGTGTTTGTGTGTGTGCGTGCGTGCGTGCGTACGTGCGTACGTGCGTGTGTCTGTGTGTGTGTGTGTGTGTCTAACCCTCCAGTCATTACAGAAAACCCTGGACAGCTGCTCACCTGGGACACATGCACAAGCGTGCATTGATACATAGTGAGAGAGAGAGACAGAGAGAGACATAGAGCGAGAAAGAGAGAAAGTGAAAGTGAAAGTGAAATGTAAAAATGTGAAGAGAGCAATTGAGATGATATCTCCATGTCAGAAATGTCCTCACGCATTTGTCATGCCACTGTCCACACACACACACAGACACACAGACACACACACACACACACACAGCAGACCCAGATAAGGGCATGCAGTACTTGAACACTGTGCTATCCATCCTGCTCGACCTCGCCCACTGTGTGCTACCGCTTCACAAATGCATCTACAACATGCCAAAGTTGCGTTTGTGTTTGTGTCTGTGTGTGTGTGTGTGTGGGGGGGGGGGGGGGGAAGTGTGTGTGTGTGTGTGTTTGTATGAACCTTTTGCCACCACCACCTGGAGCCCCTCTTTCACCGCCTGATCAAGGCGGGACCTTTCTCTCTCTGATGCAATGTTATTCCGCCTCGCCTTCCTCTGCTTGGCATTGGGAGAGAACAAAAGCACAACCAACTCAACTCAACAGTTCACTCGCCATTAGACACTAGACACTGTTGAGTTGCACGTCACGCCTCTGATCCCCAGACGCCGGAATATGGCATGACTGACACTGGTGTTTTGCTTGGCTCTGTGTTATTGGTTTCTCTCTCTCTCTCTCTCTCTCTCTCTCTCTCTCTCTCTCTCTCTCTCTCTCTCTCTCTCTCTCTCTCTCTCTCTCTCTCTCTCTCTCTCTCTGTGTCTCACACCCTCTCTATGTCTTACACCCTCCCTCTGTCTCACACCCTCTCTTCTGTCTTACATCATCTCTCTCTGTCTCACACCCTCCCTCTCCCTCTGTCTCACACCCTCTCTCTCTGTCTAACACCTGCTCTCTCTGTCTCACACCCTCTCTCTCTATGTCTTACACCCTCCCTCTGTCTCACACCCTCTCTTCTGTCTTACATCATCTCTCTCTCTGTCTCACACCCTCCCTCTCCCTCTGTCTCCCACCCTCTCTCTCTGTCTAACACCTGCTCTCTCTGTCTCACACCCTCTCTCTCTATGTCTTACACCCTCCCTCTGTCTCACACCCTCTCTCTCTGTCTTACACCCTCCCTCTGTCTCACACCCTCTCTCTCTCTGTCTCACACCTTCTCTCTATGTCTTACACCCTCCCTCTGTCTCACACCCTCTCTCTCTATGTCTTACACCCTCCCTCTGTTTCACACCCTCTCTCTCTATGTCTTACACCCTCCCTCTGTCTCACACCCTCTCTTCTGTCTTACATCATCTCTCTCTCTGTCTCACACCCTCTCTCTCTGTCTCACACCCTCTCTCTCTCTGTCTCACACCCTTTTTCTCTCTCCCACACCCTCTCTCTCTCTGTCTCACACCCTCTTTCTCTCTCCCACACCCTCTCTCTCAGTCTCACCCCCTCCCTCTCTGTCTCACCCCCTTTCCTCTCCCTCTCCCTGTTCAGCAACACAGAGCCTCTGCTTCCTCACCTTCTTCAGGCTCTAAGCTCCGTTTCAAATGTTCCGTTAGTCTCCCACGGCTGTGAGACCGGCCCCTTCAGCTCTCTGCTCCCCGCCTTCCACAGAGTCTGAGCCATGAACCCAGATCCCTGTTCCCTTCAAGTGAGTGTCTTCATGTGGGAATGGCTTTAAGACTACATTTAGAACTCCAATGTGTTATCCTACCTGTAAACCTGCAGAGCCTATGAGAAAAATCATTATGCAACAGTGTGCATGTGCAGTGTGCATGTGCATTGAGCATGTGCAGTGAGCATGTCCAGTGTGCATGTGCAGTGAGCATGTGCAGTGTGCATGTGCAGTGAGCATGTCCAGTGAGCATGTCCAGTGTGCATGTGCAGTGTGCATGTGCAGTGTGCGTGTGCAGTGAGCATGTGCAGTGTGCAGTGTGCAGTGTGCAGTGTGCAGTGTGCAGTGTGCAGTGTGCATGTGCAGTGTGCATGTGCAGTGAGCATGTGCAGTGTGCATGTGCAGTGTGCATGTGCAGTGTGCATGTGCAGTGTGCATGTCCAGTGTGCATGTGCAGTGTGCATGTGCAGTGTGCATGTGCAGTGTGCAGTGTGCATGTCCAGTGTGCATGTGCAGTGTGCATGTGCAGTGTGCATGTGCAGTGTGCAGTGTGCATGTGCATGTGCAGTGTGCATGTGCAGTGAGCATGTGCAGTGAGCATGTGCAGTGTGCATGTGCAGTAAGCATGTGCAGTGTGCAGTGTGCAGTGTGCATGTCCCGTGTGTATGTGCAGTGTGCATGTGCAGTGTGCATGTCCGGTGTGCATGTGCAGTGTGCATGTCCGGTGTGCATGTGCAGTGTGCATGTGCAGTGTGCATGTCCAGTGTGCATTTGCAGTGTGCATGTGCAGTGAGCATGTGCAGTGTGCAGTGTGCAGTGTGCATGTCCCGTGTGCATGTGCAGTGAGCATGTGCAGTGTGCATGTGCAGTGTGCATGTGCAGTGAGCGTGTGCAGTGTGCAGTGTGCATGTCCCGTGTGCATGTGCAGTGTGCAGTGTGCATGTGCAGTGTGCATGTGCAGTGAGCATGTGCAGTGTGCAGTGTGCATGTGCATTGAGCATGTGCAGTGTGTATGTGCAGTGTGCATGTGCAGTGTGCATGTCCGGTGTGCATGTGCAGTGTGCATGTGCAGTGTGCCAAAAGAAAAAAAAAACGAAAACCAAGCGCTGTTGCAGAGACTGCTGTGACATCACTCAGCGGCTGAGCTTCAGTGTGTGTGTGTGTGTGTGTGTGTGTGTGTGTGTGTGTGTGTGTGTGTGTGTGTGTGTGTGTGTGTGTGTGTGTGTGTGTGTGTGTGTGTGTGTCGCTGGAGAGTGAATCAGTATCCCAATCACATCCACACTCTATGTCTATATTAGACACTGACCTTGGCCTGCCAGGCGTCCTATTCGTCCAGGCCTCACACAATGCTAATGGATTTTTGGTTGGTAGTGGGTGGTGGTTGGTGGGTGGTGGGTGGTGGGTGGGTGGTGGTGGGTGGTTGGTTGGTGGGTGGGTGGTGGGTGGTGGTGGTGGTGGTTGGTGGTGGGTGGTGGTGGGTGGTTGGTGGTGGTGGGTGGTTGGTGGTGGGTGGGTGCTGGGTGGTGGGTGGTGGTGGTTGGTGGTGGGTGGTGGTGGGTGGTTGGTGGTGGTGGGTGGTTGGTGGTGGGTGGGTGCTGGGTGGTGGTTGGTGGTGGTTGGTGGGTGGGTGGTGGTTTGTGGGTGGTGAGGTGGAAGGATGGTTTCATGGTGAGCGTTGACTCGTATCTCAGCAGCATCGGAGCAGGACCACGTTTGGCTTTTTAGGATTGATTCATTGCTTTTAAATAACTTGTAGTTGTGGAGTGTGTGTGTGTGTGTGTGTGTGTCTGTGTGTGTGTGTGTGTGTGTGTGTGTGTGTGTGTGTGTGTGTGTGTGTGTGGTTGGTGGCTGGTTGAAGCAGCCTCACCTGACCCACAGGTGCTGCACACCTGTGGGTGGTTGTTAATCAAGGCCCACAGGTTAAAACAGCCCCCACCACACACACACTGGAGGAGAGGATCTCTAGCATGTTCCATCTGCTCTGTTCACCATCATTCAAACTGCTAATGAATTCCAATGTGTAATCAAGTGAGTCCTCATCAGCCTGTGTTCTTGTCTTCAGGAGGAGCCCTCAAGCAGCCATGTTCCTGGCTAGCGGCAGCGTCGTCTGCTACAGTTGTTCTTCTGGTTATTTCTTTCTAACCTTAGCTAACGAGTGGTTCGTTAGAATGTCAATGTTTTCTTGTTGCTCTGATCTTAAATTGTCAACACAAGCAGGGGAATTCCAGGTGATTTAACATCCAAAATCCCATTAAAAGGCTTTTTTCTATATTTTCTATATTTTTTCTATACACTGTTAAAGGGGATATAATCATATCCAAGCATCTCTCATCTATATTGACACTCTGTTTAAAGATATTTCTCAATCCTCATCCAGCTGTCAGCTGTATGAGTCACTGTAGAAAGTTACCAGCACCACCAGTATGGGGCACAATGCTTTGGGGGCTGACTGACAGAATTAGTTTTGCTATCTTTGCAAACTAGTCATCGAAGTGTGAGTGTTTTTTGGCTTCAGGCTATGCTAACGGGCCTAACTGGAATGAACTCACTTTGACACAACACGCAACTTGACTTGAAATAAAGCCGGCCAGGCAACCGCCTGGCAGTTTGCAATCCGCGTTGACGCCGTACAAACAATCAGAATCAAGGGGGTTTAATCACACACTGATTGGTCTCAAGACCTTTTGTTTGACTGACAGCATTCACAAATTCAGTCTCGTCTTCACGATCAGCAAAAAAAAGCAGATTGTCACTCAACATGGGTGGCACGTTATGTTTCTGCTGCGTCTCTGTTTTACGTGTGCGTTCGTGGCGCCAATGCTAACAAGCTGGGTCCATACAGCCCATACATCGCCATAGCGACGGTGTGAGAATTGACCGGTTTAATTTGTCCTTTGTTTCCCGACACGGCTCACCCCAACGGTACAATTCTGTGAGACGATAGGCCCCGTTAGTCTGTGGTGTTTAAATGTGCAGTTCAGGTTTGACTTCCCCCCCCACCCGCCCAACCCCTCCTCCGCCACAGCCCAGTGGGTCTAGAGTGGGTATTGATCTCTGCCTCTGGGCAGGATGGGAGCTGTTTGTTTCAGGCATGCTCATTTGCTTGTTGTTTCGGAAAGCTGCTGTCACTCAAACGTCTGCTAAAGCCTCTTCCTTCTGCTCCCACTCGTGGCTAAATTGGCAGTTGGGGCCGTTTATCGTGGCGTTTTGCGTGCTCCGACGTTTACGGCGGCAGCACAGCTCCGGTCTGGCGGCGGGATAGTTTAATCTGTCGGGACTAGGCTCGGGGATCGGAGGGTCGCCGGGTTCAAGTCCTCGAACCTGAAACACCTGGACACTGCCGAGGTTCCCTTGAGCAAGGTACCGGACCCCCCTGCACTTCCCCCCCGGGCAGCTGTATATCAAATAGCTGCCCACTGCTCCTCATACTAGGATGGGTTAAATGCAGAGAAACTCATTTCACTGTGTGCGCACATGCACACACAGTGTCTTTATGACCAATAAAGAGGATTTAATCCTCCAGATTTGGATGGAGCCATTTAGATGCACCGTGACGTGTTTGGGTTTCATTAGAACGGTGAATTGTAATTACGACTGTAATGAATTCCTTTTGTCAGTTGAAGGGAAAACATAAAGATGTGGGAAAGGGCAAAGAAGATCCACCCCGGAGATCTGGTACAAATGTCTCCAGAAAGGCCATATGGCCAGTGTGGAATAACAGTCCTTCCTCACAGCAAACAGAGAGCGGTCCCAGGCTCACCCACAGGTGGAATAACAGTCCTTCCTCACAGCAAACAGAGAGCGGTCCCAGGCTCACCCACAGGTGGAATAACAGTCCTTCCTCACAGCAAACAGAGAGCGGTCCCAGGCTCACCCACAGGTGGAATAACAGTCCTTCCTCACAGCAAACAGAGAGCGGTCCCAGGCTCACCCACAGGTGGAATAACAGTCCTTCCTCACAGCAAACAGAGAGCGGTCCCAGGCTCACCCACAGGTGGAATAACAGTCCTTCCTCACAGCAAACAGAGAGCGGTCCCAGGCTCACCCACAGGTGGAATAACAGTCCTTCCTCACAGCAAACAGAGAGCGGTCCCAGGCTCACCCACAGGTGGAAGCACATTTGTTAAGCGGCTGTGAGCTTTACAACCACTTTAGGGAAAGGAAATTGCCAAAACATGATTGCCGCACATTAGTACAAAGGTCATGTGAGAATGAAGCGGCACAAATACCATATCTTGATGACTGTTATTATCGCTGTTGTTCCTTATTATAGTGGACCACTGTGTCAACTCTTTGTGACATATAAACAAAACAGTGAATTCCAGTTGAAATTGCATATGCAGATGTAATGTATGGCATATGTAGAGATGTTAGCATGACGCTGGAACAGCCACCTGGGAGACACATTTGATCTACTTCAAAAAAATGCGCAGTGGTTCCCAACGTCCATTTTTTTGACATGGAATGGGTCTGTACTGGACAACAACAACCTGCCCGGTGGAACCACAAGCAAAAGTGATATGGCTGACCATTCATCTCAAACCCAGAAGAGGACCGATAACCAAAACGATAGCATCATGTTGCCATTGTGAAAATATTCCTTAGCCGTCAACAGTCGACACAAACTCTGGGCCAGAATTGGTGAAACAACGACCTTTTCCCATAGCCACTAGTGGGAGGACAAGCTCAAACGTCCTGTGTAGTTAGTAGGAAAAGGCCACGGTTAAATCGTCTTCTGAAACCTCAATCTTTACCTCCAGCGCTCGCAAATGAGTTCATCTTTAAATGAATGTACTTAGTAATAACACAGGAAACACTGGCCCTCACACTTCTTGGTGTCCGGCCCGTGCGCTGTGCAGTCTCACCCCACAAGTTGGGCTGTAGCATTGTCCAAATTCTGCATTGAATGCTGGATCCAAGATGAGTTGGTACATCATGGCTTTGGCTATTAAAGAGCACTCTATGCTAAAAAAGTAAAAACAAACATGTCATCAAATATCTACAGCGACCCCCCGCCACACCGTATGCAAATCAGGTGACCCCAAGTGGGAATGCCTGATATCTTCCCAAGTAGGAAATCACTAAAGACTTTCCAATACTCCAATCGCCACTGACCATTGAGCTGATGATCTAAGAGGGGATTCATCATCTCAAAAAGCCGCCTCCTTGATGAGAATTACAAACGCAACTTGGTGTCATTGAAGAGAATCCAGAAATCAAAGAGCCGGCAAACGGGGCGTCTCTGATCCTACATTCATCTCTCATTAAAGGCCTGGTCTCCATACGCTAACGGCTCTGGCCTTGATCTGATCATACATTCACCTCTCATTAAAGGCCTGGTCTCCACACGCTAACGGCTCTGGCCTTGATCTGATCCTACATTCACCTCTCATTAAAGGCCTGGTCTCCATACGCTAACAGCTCTGGCCTTGATCTGATCCTACATTCATCTCTCATTAAAGGCCTGGTCTCCATACGCTAACGGCTCTGGCCTTGATCTGATCCTACATTCACCTCTCATTAAAGGCCTGGTCTCCATACGCTAACAGCTCTGGCCTTGATCTGAACATACATTCATCTCTCATTAAAGGCCTGGTCTCCATACGCTAACGTCTCTGGCCTTGATCTGATCCTACATTCATCTCTCATTAAAGGCCTGGTCTCCATACGCTAACGGCTCTGGCCTTGATCTGATCATACATTCAACTCTCATTAAAGGCCTGGTCTCCATACGCTAACGGCTCTGGCCTTGATCTGATCCGACATTCATCTCTCATTAAAGGCCTGGTCTCCATACGCTAACGGCTCTGGCCTTGATCTGATCCTACATTCATCTCTCATTCAAGGCCTGGTCTCCACACGCTAACGGCTCTGGCCTTGATCTGATCCTACATTCATCTCTCATTAAAGGCCTGGTCTCCATACGCTAACGGCTCTGGCCTTGATCTGATCCTACATTCATCTCTCATTAAAGGCCTGGTCTCCATACGCTAACGGCTCTGGCCTTGATCTGATCATACATTCATCTCTCATTAAAGGCCTGGTCTCCATACGCTAACGGCTCTGGCCTTGATCTGATCATACATTCATCTCTCATTAAAGGCCTGGTCTCCATACGCTAACGGCTCTGGCCTTGATCTGATCCGACATTCATCTCTCATTAAAGGCCTGGTCTCCATACGCTAACGGCTCTGGCCTTGATCTGATCCTACATTCATCTCTCATTCAAGGCCTGGTCTCCACACGCTAACGGCTCTGGCCTTGATCTGATCATACATTCATCTCTCATTAAAGGCCTGGTCTCCATACGCTAACGGCTCTGGCCTTGATCTGATCCTACATTCATCTCTCATAAAAGGCCTGGTCTCCATACGCTAACGGCTCTGGCCTTGATCTGATCCTACATTCATCTCTCATTAAAGGCCTGGTCTCCATACGCTAACGGCTCTGGCCTTGATCTGATCATACATTCATCTCTCATTAAAGGCCTGGTCTCCATACGCTAACGGCTCTGGCCTTGATCTGATCCTACATTCATCTCTCATTAAAGGCCTGGTCTCCATACGCTAACGGCTCTGGCCTTGATCTGATCCTACATTCATCTCTCATTAAAGGCCTGGTCTCCATACGCTAACGGCTCTGGCCTTGATCTGATCCTACATTCATCTCTCATTAAAGGCCTGGTCTCCATACGCTAACGTCTCTGGCCTTGATCTGATCCTACATTCATCTCTCATTAAAGGCCTGGTCTCCATACGCTAACGTCTCTGGTCTGATCTGATCCTACATTCATCTCTCATTAAAGGCCTGGTCTCCACACGCTAACGGCTCTGGCCTTGATCTGATCATACATTCATCTCTCATTAAATGCCTGGTCTCCACACGCTAACGGCTCTGGCCTTGATCTGATCATACATTCATCTCTCATTAAAGGCCTGGTCTCCACACGCTAACGGCTCTGGCCTTGATCTGATCATACATTCATCTCTCATTAAAGGCCTGGTCTCCATACGCTAACGGCTCTGGCCTTGATCTGATCATACATTCATCTCTCATTAAAGGCCTGGTCTCCATACGCTAACGGCTCTGGCCTTGATCTGATCATACATTCATCTCTCATTAAAGGCCTGGTCTCCATACGCTAACGGCTCTGGCCTTGATCTTATCATTCATTCATCTCTCATTAAAGGCCTGGTCTCCATACGCTAACGTCTCTGGCCTTGATCTGATCCTACATTCATCTCTCATTAAAGGCCTGGTCTCCATACGCTAACGGCTCTGGCCTTGATCTGATCCTACATTCATCTCTCATTAAAGGCCTGGTCTCCATACGCTACCGGCTCTGGCCTTGATCTGATCCTACATTCATCTCTCATTAAAGGCCTGGTCTCCATACGCTAACGGCTCTGGCCTTGATCTGATCCTACATTCATCTCTCATTAAAGGCCTGGTCTCCATACGCTAACGGCTCTGGCCTTGATCTGATCCTACATTCATCTCTCATTAAAGGCCTGGTCTCCATACGCTAACGGCTCTGTCCTTGATCTGATCATACATTCATCTCTCATTAAAGGCCTGGCCTCCATACGCTAACGTCTCTGGCCTTGATCTGATCCTACATTCATCTCTCATTAAAGGCCTGGTCTCCATACGCTAACGGCTCTGGCCTTGATCTGATCCTACATTCATCTCTCATTAAAGGCCTGGTCTCCATACGCTAACGGCTCTGGCCTTGATCTGATCCTACATTCATCTCTCATTAAAGGCCTGGTCTCCATACGCTAACGTCTCTGGTCTGATCTGATCCTACATTCATCTCTCATTAAAGGCCTGGTCTCCACACGCTAACGGCTCTGGCCTTGATCTGATCATACATTCATCTCTCATTAAAGGCCTGGTCTCCACACGCTAACGGCTCTGGCCTTGATCTGATCATACATTCATCTCTCATTAAAGGCCTGGTCTCCACACGCTAACGGCTCTGGCCTTGATCTGATCATACATTCATCTCTCATTAAAGGCCTGGTCTCCATACGCTAACGGCTCTGGCCTTGATCTGATCATACATTCATCTCTCATTAAAGGCCTGGTCTCCATACGCTAACGGCTCTGGCCTTGATCTGATCATACATTCATCTCTCATTAAAGGCCTGGTCTCCATACGCTAACGTCTCTGGCCTTGATCTGATCCTACATTCATCTCTCATTAAAGGCCTGGTCTCCATACGCTAACGGCTCTGGCCTTGATCTGATCCTACATTCATCTCTCATTAAAGGCCTGGTCTCCATACGCTAACGGCTCTGGCCTTGATCTGATCCTACATTCATCTCTCATTAAAGGCCTGGTCTCCATACGCTAACGGCTCTGGCCTTGATCTGATCCTACATTCATCTCTCATTAAAGGCCTGGTCTCCATACGCTAACGGCTCTGGCCTTGATCTGATCATACATTCATCTCTCATTAAAGGCCTGGTCTCCATACGCTAACGTCTCTGGCCTTGATCTGATCCTACATTCATCTCTCATTAAAGGCCTGGTCTCCATACGCTAACGGCTCTGGCCTTGATCTGATCCTACATTCATCTCTCATTAAAGGCCTGGTCTCCATACGCTAACGGCTCTGGCCTTGATCTGATCATACATTCATCTCTCATTAAAGGCCTGGTCTCCATACGCTAACGGCTCTGGCCTTGATCTGATCCTACATTCATCTCTCATTAAAGGCCTGGTCTCCATACGCTAACAGCTCTGGCCTTGATCTGATCATACATTCATCTCTCATTAAAGGCCTGGTCTCCATACGCTAACGTCTCTGGCCTTGATCTGATCCTACATTCATCTCTCATTAAAGGCCTGGTCTCCATACGCTAACGGCTCTGGCCTTGATCTGATCATACATTCATCTCTCATTAAAGGCCTGGTCTCCATACGCTAACGGCTCTGGCCTTGATCTGATCCTACATTCATCTCTCATTAAAGGCCTGGTCTCCATACGCTAACGGCTCTGGCCTTGATCTGATCCTACATTCATCTCTCATTCAAGGCCTGGTCTCCACACGCTAACGGCTCTGGCCTTGATCTGATCATACATTCATCTCTCATTAAAGGCCTGGTCTCCATACGCTAACGGCTCTGGCCTTGATCTGATCCTACATTCATCTCTCATTAAAGGCCTGGTCTCCATACGCTAACGGCTCTGGCCTTGATCTGATCCTACATTCATCTCTCATTAAAGGCCTGGTCTCCATACGCTAACGGCTCTGGCCTTGATCTGATCCTACATTCATCTCTCATTAAAGGCCTGGTCTCCATACGCTAACGTCTCTGGCCTTGATCTGATCCTACATTCATCTCTCATTAAAGGCCTGGTCTCCATACGCTAACGTCTCTGGTCTGATCTGATCCTACATTCATCTCTCATTAAAGGCCTGGTCTCCACACGCTAACGGCTCTGGCCTTGATCTGATCATACATTCATCTCTCATTAAAGGCCTGGTCTCCATACGCTAACGGCTCTGGCCTTGATCTGATCATACATTCATCTCTCATTAAAGGCCTGGTCTCCATACGCTAACGGCTCTGGCCTTGATCTGATCATACATTCATCTCTCATTAAAGGCCTGGTCTCCACACGCTAACGGCTCTGGCCTTGATCTGATCATACATTCATCTCTCATTAAAGGCCTGGTCTCCATACGCTAACGGCTCTGGCCTTGATCTGATCATACATTCATCTCTCATTAAAGGCCTGGTCTCCATACGCTAACGGCTCTGGCCTTGATCTGATCATACATTCATCTCTCATTAAAGGCCTGGTCTCCATACGCTAACGGCTCTGGCCTTGATCTGATCATACATTCATCTCTCATTAAAGGCCTGGTCTCCATACGCTAACGTCTCTGGCCTTGATCTGATCCTACATTCATCTCTCATTAAAGGCCTGGTCTCCATACGCTAACGGCTCTGGCCTTGATCTGATCCTACATTCATCTCTCATTAAAGGCCTGGTCTCCATACGCTAACGGCTCTGGCCTTGATCTGATCCTACATTCATCTCTCATTAAAGGCCTGGTCTCCATACGCTAACGGCTCTGGCCTTGATCTGATCCTACATTCATCTCTCATTAAAGGCCTGGTCTCCATACGCTAACGGCTCTGGCCTTGATCTGATCATACATTCATCTCTCATTAAAGGCCTGGTCTCCATACGCTAACGGCTCTGGTCCTTGATCTGATCATACATTCATCTCTCATTAAAGGCCTGGTCTCCATACGCTAACGTCTCTGGCCTTGATCTGATCCTACATTCATCTCTCATTAAAGGCCTGGTCTCCATACGCTAACGGCTCTGGCCTTGATCTGATCCTACATTCATCTCTCATTAAAGGCCTGGTCTCCATACGCTAACGGCTCTGGCCTTGATCTGATCATACATTCATCTCTCATTAAAGGCCTGGTCTCCATACGCTAACGGCTCTGGCCTTGATCTGATCCTACATTCATCTCTCATTAAAGGCCTGGTCTCCATACGCTAACGGCTCTGGCCTTGATCTGATCATACATTCATCTCTCATTAAAGGCCTGGTCTCCATACGCTAACGGCTCTGGCCTTGATCTGATCATACATTCATCTCTCATTAAAGGCCTGGTCTCCATACGCTAACGGCTCTGGCCTTGATCTGATCATACATTCATCTCTCATTAAAGGCCTGGTCTCCATACGCTAACGGCTCTGGCCTTGATCTGATCCTACATTCATCTCTCATTAAAGGCCTGGTCTCCATACGCTAACGGCTCTGGCCTTGATCTGATCCTACATTCATCTCTCATTAAAGGCCTGGTCTCCATACGCTAACGTCTCTGGCCTTGATCTGATCCTACATTCATCTCTCATTAAAGGCCTGGTCTCCATACGCTAACGTCTCTGGTCTGATCTGATCCTACATTCATCTCTCATTAAAGGCCTGGTCTCCACACGCTAACGGCTCTGGCCTTGATCTGATCATACATTCATCTCTCATTAAAGGCCTGGTCTCCATACGCTAACGGCTCTGGCCTTGATCTGATCATACATTCATCTCTCATTAAAGGCCTGGTCTCCATACGCTAACGGCTCTGGCCTTGATCTGATCATACATTCATCTCTCATTAAAGGCCTGGTCTCCATACGCTAACGGCTCTGGCCTTGATCTGATCCTACATTCATTATGGGGGGTGGGGGGTGGGGTTGGGGGTGGGGGTGGGGGTGGGGGGTGGGGTTGGGGTTGGGGGTGGGGGTGGGGGGTGGAGGTGGGGTTGGGGGTGGAGGTGGGGTTGGGGGTGGGGGTGGAGGTGGGGTTGGGGGTGGAGGTGGGGTTGGGGGTGGGGTTGGGGGTGGGGGGTGGAGGTGGGGTTGGGGGTGGGGGGTGGAGGTGGGGTTGGGGGTGGGGTTGAGGGTGGGGTTGGGGGAGGTCCTTGAGGCTGTGGGTGACAGCAGGCGGCTTCTGATTGGACGAGAGACGGGAGCACGACTAAGGCTCTGGGACCTCCAGAGAGAGAGAACGCATCACACCCAGTGCGTCACAGAGCATCACCCATCTGTTGAACATGTGCCCGTGGTCGTGTGTGTGACTAGGTGTGTGTGTGTGTGTGTGTGTGTGTGTGTGTGTGTGTGTGTGTGTGTGTGCGTACGCATGTTCACAGACTCCATTGAAGAGCCGTGGGCTGCAGGAATGTGGCCTCTGCAATGCAAAGCTATGTGATAGATTGCATTGGAACGGATGTGGACGAGGACGTAGCTTTGGCGTGGGCTTCTAGAAGGACCCCCGCCGTGTGCCTGGGTTCCACGGGCTGTGAGGACTTTCTTGTGACACACACACACTCCTCCTGTGTATTTATAGCCTGGTAGTTGGTCATGGTCTTCTCAGATTGCGGAGTAATAGGAAGTGGAATTAGCTACTAGACTAAATTAGACTCTTCTTATGATGATGACCCATTTCCTAGCACGCATGCTCGCACGCACACAAGCGCGCCCACACACACACACACACACACACACACACACACACATACACATGCACACACACACACACACACACTCAAACACACACTCACTCACACACACACACACAGACACACAGACATGTGTGGAAGTGAAGCATAGGGGTACAGCCCTAATGATAAGATGAGAAGTAGAGATTGTTTTTGTGTGTGTGCGCACGCGTGCCTGTGTGTGTGAGCGAGTACGTGCGTGTGTGTGTGAGCGAGTACGTGCGTGTGCGTGTGTGTGTGAGCGAGTACGTGCGTGTGCGTGTGTGTGTGAGCGAGTACGTGCGTGTGCCTGTGTGTGTGTGAGCGAGTACGTGCGTGTGCGTGTGTGTGTGAGCGAGTACGTGCATGTGCGTGTGTGTGTGAGCGAGTACGTGCGTGTGCGTGTGTGTGTGAGCGAGTACGTGCGCGTGCGTGTGTGTGTGAGCGAGTACGTGCGCGTGCGTGTGTGTGTGAGCGAGTACGTGCGCGTGCGTGTGTGTGTGAGCGAGTACGTGTGTGTGCGTGTGTGTGTGTGTGTGAGCGAGTACGTGCGTGTGTGTGTGTGTGTGTATGTGTATAGAAGTGTGTGTGGTGACCTTGCACACAGATAGATACTCAGAGAGAGAGAGAGAGAGAGAGAGAGAGAGAGAGAGAGAGAGAGACAGAGAGAGAGGGAGACAGGGAGGAAGACAGGGAGACAGAGAAAGATAGAGTATATATACACATCTACATTTGTAATATAATGTACTTTATTTTAGACAATTCTATTTCATTGTTTTTTATCTAGACTTCTAATATGTTATATCCTATG
>JANIIK010001821.1:5000-32500 GCA_027704905.1 Muraenolepis orangiensis
GTGTGCGTGTGTGGGTGCGTGCTTGTGTATGTGTGTGTGTGTGCGTGCTCTTCTCCGAGCGGAAATAACCGGGTGCGTTGTTATAAGCTCAGAGCTGTCTGTGGAAAAATGTGTGTTGAGCTGCACCTGCGGTGTCTCTCCACCAGTGGGCAGCAGAGTATCGTGTCACACACACACTGTTGGAGCCAAACGAATAGGATTGAATGTTATTGAGTTGTGATCATGATGTTTGAATGAAATATGAATGATTGTGTTCCGGTCTCTGTTGTGACCATGATGTTTGAATGTATAAAGGAGAATCAATCCATTAGTGTTGTACATAGGACTGTGTTTGTTTAAAGATGTGGGTGAGCGTCCCATTCCCTCTGGCTACTATATTGTTGTTGAAGCCATCACAGATCCTATGCTCCATCTTAAACTGACCACATGTGTGTCTAAGGTTAGAAGAACATGAATGCTTTCTTCTTCATTCAAAAAGTGAAAAAACCTTTGCAAATCAACCTTGTTTTCCATCCCAAAGCTGGGAGGACGGTGCGTGTTTTGTTACGGGCTGTAACTCCGACTATAGACTATAGACGCTCTACTCTTTCATGAGTCTGACATGTACTTCATGTTGATGTATTCCCATGGATTCACAAGCCAAGGCTCATGAAGTGAGTTCATATGTGGGGGTTGATCATGTGGTTCTATTGTGCTCTGGAGTTGGAATGAGTGTCTATTCTCTTCATATCCAAGCCTCTAGTCTCCTGGTGGAGGAGAGCGTGTCTTTCTCTCTGTGGTCTAGCGCTTGTTGCCCATTAGAATTGTAATGTAATGTAGTGCATTGCCAGTTGACATTGGCTGTGTGTGTGTGTGTGTGTGTGTGTGTGTGTGTGCGTCTGTGTGTGTGTTCCAAATCTCACTGAAATGGACGGGTTGCCTGCATAGGAAAATATCAGTTCTGTATGACAGTGATGGGCGACAGGGGTATGAGCGCCCCTAAGAGACGCCCGGCACCCCAAAGAAAACCATTAGGGATTCTTCAGTCAGGCAACATTGAGTTTACCCATAATAAAACACAAAGTTATGACTATGATGAGTTATGAGTGATGAATTTCCTAGTAATAACCTAGGACGTACTTTTTGAAACATCTATCAGCCTTTGTGCCTCTTGTTCTCTGTTCAGAAGAGAAATTAAAACATTTCTTGGGATCCAAAACACCACGCCACTGTTCACATCACATGGTAGGGGTCAGTTCAGAGGCCATGGGAGGTGTTTAGGGTGGGGTCCAGTACAGGTGAGGGGACCACGGCTGTGGAACTCTAACTGTGGCTGTGTAAGGACATGGAACTAAGGTCTATATATCGTGACATGGTTCTGAAAGCTGTGGCTTACCATGCATCATTTTCCGACGGAGGAATACCAGATCGGACGCCAGGTACATATCAGGTACCCGGCTTCTCCATGTCCGCAGTGTCTCTTGAGGAAATACCCCAACAAACCTTTAGACCCTGGCTGTGAGGGCTGGGATAAGTACAGACCTAACACCACCACCACCACCACCACCGCCACCGCCACCACCACCGCCACCACCACCACCACCACCGCCACCACCACCGCCACCACCACCACCACCACCACCACCACCACCATCACCACCACCACCACCACCATCACCACCACCACCACCATCACTACCTCCACCACCACCACCACCACCGCCACCACCACCGCCGCCACCACCGCCACCGCTACCGCCACCACCACCGCCACCACCACCGCCGCCACCACCGCCACCGCTACCGCCACCACCACCGCCACCACCGCCACCGCCACCGCCACCACCACCACCATCACTACCTCCACCACCACCACCACCACCGCCACCGCCACCGCCACCACCACCACCGCCACCACCACCGCCGCCACCATCACTACCGCCACCACCACCACCGCCGCCACCACCGCCACCGCCACCGCCACCGCCACCACCACCACCATCACTACCTCCACCACCACCACCGCCACCACCGCCACCGCCACCGCCACCAGACGCCACGGGAGAGAGAGAGAGAGAGAGAGAGAGAGAGAGAGAGAGAGAGAGAGAGAGAGAGAGAGATAGAGAGAGAGAGAGAGAGAGAGAGAGAGAGAGAGAGAGGGAGAGAGAGAGAGAGAGAGAGAGAGAGAGAGAGAGAGAGAGAGAGAGAGAGAGAGAGAGAGAGAGAGGACAAAACACACACACACACACACACACACAAGGAGACTTAAGGAATGCCTTAATTAAGAGTAGCAGTTGATTAGTCGAGTCGGAGAACCGGCTCGGGGGCGATAAGCCAACGCCCCGGAGAGATTTGAAGCCAACAGTTCAGGTATGTGGCAGCGCTGTGGTGTCACAGGTGTGTGGCTGCCTTGCATTAAGGAAGGGTGAATGTTCTGTAAAATTATTCAGTTTTAATATCACCATATAACTACAGTATTAACATATTGTTACATATGGTTGTGTTATAAGAGACAGATATAGTGACTACAGTATATTTAACATATTGTTATGTTTGGTTGTGTTATAAGAGACAGATATAGTGACTACAGTATATTTAACATATGGTTATGTATGGTTGTGTTATAAGAGACATATATAGTGACTACAGTATATTTAACATATTGTTATGTATGGTTGTGTTATAAGAGACAGATATAGTGACTACAGTATATTTAACATATGGTTATGTATGGTTGTGTTATCAGAGACAGATATAGTGACTACAGTATATTTAACATATTGTTATGTATGGTTGTGTTATAAGAGACAGATATAGTGAATATATATATAAATATATAAATATACTGGACCCGGGTCCCCCTAATGGACCCAGGTCCCCCTGCTAGACCCAGGTCCCCCTGCTGCACCCGGGTCCCACTACTGGTCCTGGATCCCACTACTGGAACCGGGTCCCCCTGCTTGACCCGGGTCCCCCTGCTAGATCCGGGTCCCCCTGCTGGACCGGGTCCCCCTGCTGGACCCAAGTCCCCCTGCTGGTCCCCCAACTGGACCCGGGTCCCCCTGCTGGACCCAGGTTCCCCTGCTGGACCCAGGTCCCCCTGCTGGACCCAGGTCCCCCTGCTGGACCCAGGTACCCCTGATGGTCCCCTTACTGGACCCAGGTCCTCCTACTGGACCCAGGTCCACCTGCTGGACCCGGGTCTCACTGCTGGACCCTCCAGGTCCCCCTGCTGGACACAGGGCCCCTGCTAGACCCAGGTCCCCCTGCTGGACCCAGGTCCCCCTGCTGGACCTAGGTACCCCAGCTGGTCCCCCTACTGGACCCAGGTCCTCCTACTGGACCCAGGTCCACCTGCTGGACCCAGGTCCCCCTGCTGGACCCCGGGTCCCCCTGCTGGACCCAGGTCCCCCTGCTAGACCCAGGTCCCCCTGCTGGACCCGGGTCCCCCTGCTGGACCCTGGTCCCACAACTGGACCCGGATCCCCCTGCTGGACCCGGATCCCCCTGCTGGACCCGGATCCCCCTGCTAGACCTAGGTCCCCCTGCTGGACCCAGGTTCCCTGCTGGTCCCCCTACTGGACCCTGGTCCTCCTACTGGACCCAGGTCCACCTGCTGGGCCCAGGTCCCCCTGCTGGACCCAGGTCCCCCTGCTGGTCCCAGGTCCCCCTGCTGGACCCTCCAGGTCCCCCTGCTGGACACGGGTCCAACTAATGGACCCGGGTCCCCCTGCTGGACACGGGTCCCCCTACTGGAACCAGGTCCCCCTGCTGGACCCAGGTCCCCCTGCTGGTCCCAGGTCCCCCAGCTGGACCATATCCCCCTGCTGGACACCCGGGTCCCCCTGCTGGACCCAGGTCCCCCTGCTAGACCCAGGTCCCCCTGCTGGACCCCCAAGGTCCCCCTGCTGGACCCCCTTAGGTCCCCCTGCTGGACCCCCCAGGTCCCCCTGCTGGACCTGGGTCCCCCTGCTGTACCCGGGTCCCCCTGCTGGATCCGGGTCCCCTTGCTTGACTCCCCGGATCCCCCTGCTGGACCCAGGTCCCCCTGCTGGACCCGGGTCCCCCTGCTGGACCCGGGTCCCCCTGCTTGACCTTCCAGGTCCCCCTATTGGACCCAGGTCCCCCTGCTAGACCCAGGTCCCCCTGCTGTACCCAGCTCCCCCTGCTAGACCCGGGTCCCCCTGCTGGACCCAGGTTCCCCTGCTGGACCCAGGTTGTTAAATTGAGTGATTGGTAATGAGTGTTCCCAATTATTCCCTGGTGTGTTTGTCATGTGACCATGCCAGGTGATGTCTATTTATAGTCCACCTGTACCAATAAACCTTTCGCTCATTGTTTGTACCGCAACCTGCCTCATGTACGTTTATTCAGCGTTTGCTAGCCGGTATCGTAAGCTCTGCTTAACAGGTTATGGGCCCAGAGCGTTGAAGTTGAGCGGATACAGTGTGAGTAGCGAAAACGTTTGAGTGCGTGTCTCAAAGTTTGTAGCACCATGAGTGGAAGAATAAGTTCGCGTTGGTCTCGTCTTGTGTTCGACGGAGACGAGAGGAATTATGAACTGTGGGAGACAAAGTTTTTGGGGCATTTACGGTTGCTGAAATTAAAGGACACCATTTTAAATGGGCCTGCCGCGGGTGCGGATGGAGACGCACTGGCTGAAGACGAAACAAAGAATGCTGAAGCATATGCTGAACTGATCCAATTCCTCGATGACAAGAGTTTGTCCCTAGTCATGCGAGAGGCTGCAGATGACGGGCGTGGAGCACTCAAGATTTTACGGGACTATTATGCTGGCAAGGGAAAGCCCCGCATTGTGAGTCTCTACACAGAATTGACTTCTCTGCAAAAATTGAGTGGTGAGAGTGTGACTGACTATGTCATACGTGCTGAGACTTCAATCACAGCGCTGAGGAATGCTGGAGAGGTCTTAAGTGATGGACTATTGGTTGCGATGGTTTTGAAGGGGCTGCCAGAATCATTCAAGCTTTTTTCTATTTTTGTCACTCAAAGTGATGAGACTCTCTCTTTTGCGGGCTTTAAGACAAAGTTACGGAGTTACGAGAACACTGAAGGTATGCGCACAGCTGTGGCCGAAGACAACGTCATGGGGGCCCGGACGCATTCAAGCAGAGCCAGCGCACCGGCAGATGCGAGGCTACAGCGCACTGAGAGCGGGGACATCGAGTGTTTCCGTTGCGGCCAGAGAGGACACAAGGCAAGACAGTGTCGGCGTGGTCAACATTGGTACAGCCAAGGGAGGAGTACCACATGGCGAGGAGAACCGAAACAGTGGCGGCAGGACAACGCACGGGGGTTGTACGAGGAGACCGACAGCACCTTTGCCTTCACGGTGGTGAACAGCGATCGTCATCCGAGGAGCAGTGTCATCAGGACGGGGCTGATGGTTGACACCGGTGCGACATCGCACATCATCACCGATCTGTCAATGTTCAAGAGCTTCGACGATCGATTTCAGGCCGAGACTCATTGTGTGGAGCTGGCCGATGGCACAAGGTGCAAGGGGGTCGCGGAGCGCAGAGGAGAAGCGACGGTGTGTCTGGTCGACAGCAGGGGGCGGCACCTCAGTGCCACACTGAAGCAGGCGCTGTACATCCCCTCCTATCCCCAAAACATTTTCTCCGTAAGAGCTGCAACTTCCAGTGGGGCAACGGTGATCTTCAAGGAGGGTGAAGACGTCCTGCAGTACAAAGACGGTACACGTTTTTCCATTCATGAACATAACAGACTGTTCTATTTGCCCATTGTGCCAGTGAATATGAACAATGACTGTGGTGATCAATGTATGAGTTGCCATGATATTCAGAGGTGGCATGAGATTTTGGGACATTGCAATTTTAATGATGTTCAGAAATTAGAGAATGTGGTGGATGGTATGTCAATCAGGGGTAAAACATCCCACATGCAATGTGAAGTGTGTGTTCAAGGGAAATTCACTCAGAGCAGAAACAGGGAGCCTGATGTGAGAGCCAAGTCAGCTTTAGAGTTGGTACATACAGACTTGGCAGGCCCCATTGAACCAGAGTCCAGAGAAGGGTATAAGTATGCAATTTCCTTTACTGATGACTACTCAAGTGCAGTGAGCGTGTACTTTCTGAAGCACAAAAGTGACACAGTGGATGCCACAGAGAGATTCCTAGCTGACATGGCCCCATATGGGAATGTTACATGTATCAGGTCTGATAATGGCACTGAATTTACTGGGCAGGGGTATCAAGCACTACTTCGCAGGAACAGAATCAGACACGAGACATCAGCACCCTACTCACCACACCAGAACGGCACTGCTGAGCGTAACTGGAGGACCCTTTTTGATATGGCGAGATGTATGCTTTTAGGAAGCCAGTTACCCAAAGAGCTATGGCCATATGCAGTCCAGACAGCAGTAGTGGTGAGGAATAGATGTTTCAACAATCGCACCAGACAAACACCATACTTTATGCTGACAGGAAGGAGACCCAATGTGTCAAGGATGCAGACGTTTGGCACTGTGTGTTATGCCTATAGACAGAACAGGAAGAAGCTAGACTCAAAGTCTGACAAGGGCATCTTTGTTGGGTATGATAAGAACAGTCCGGCCTATATGGTGTACTATCCTGACAGTAGGAAGGTGATGAAACATAGACTGGTAAGGTTTATGACCAATGATGACGTGTCCGATGACTATGACGTTGGTGTGCAGTATAGCACAACCAGACCTGACCCTGACAAACCCGAGCAGGGTGACATCCCAGAGACTGAGCCAGGCCCAAGCCAGGTAAGCCTACAGCCAGCTGAGGGTAAGACGGAATCCCATTCTTCAGATTCTCAGAGTGCAGAGAGCAGATACCCTGTTAGAGAGAGAAGGAAGCCAGATTTCTATGGGGTGGAGAGTGATCAAGCACAGATCAGCATTGACTATTGCTACAAGATGGTTTCTAATGTACCTCAGACTTTCAGAGAAGCTGTGAATTCATCTAATTCAAGAGAGTGGCTAGATGCAATGGATGATGAGATGAAATCACTGAGGGATAACAACACATTTACTCTAACCACACTACCTGAGGGCAAGAAGGCAGTGGGGGGTAGATGGGTGTACGCTATGAAAAGCAATGCTGATGGATCTGCAAAGTACAAGGCCCGCTATGTCGCCAAGGGGTATAGTCAGGAGATGGGTGTAGACTATGGAGAAACTTTTTCTCCAACTGCCAACTTTACCAGTGTGAGGGTACTAATGCAGAAAGCTGCTCAAGAAGATCTAATTCTCCATCAGATGGATGTTAAAACTGCCTACTTGCACGCACCGATTGATTATGAAATTTACATGGAACAGCCAGAAGGGTATGATGTTATTTCTCAGACAAGTGGAAAAATGGTGTGTAAACTGGAGAAATCATTGTATGGGTTAAAGCAATCAGGCAGAAACTGGAACAAAATGCTTCATGACTATCTGTGCGAAAATGACTTCGTACAAAACCCGGCTGATCATTGTGTTTACAAGAGAGAAACGGAACAGGAGAAAGTGATCATGTTGATATGGGTTGATGACTTGCTTATTGCTGCCAGTGATGAGAGAGCTTTAAAAACTGTCAAAGAGATGTTAACTGAGAAATTCCAGATGAAAGATTTGGGCAGACTGAAGACCTTTCTAGGCATCACTTTTGACCAAAGTAATGTGGGTGTGTCTATGTCACAGCAAACTTATGTTGACAAGCTGCTTGAAAAGTTTGATATGCAAGATTGCAAACCGAGGTTAACACCTTGTGAACCAAAGTTAAGTTACACTGATGGTCAGGAAAAGCTGAATGACCCCAGGAAATACAGAGAGGCAGTGGGTAGCCTAATATACCTAACCTTATGTACTAGACCTGATCTGAGTTATGTTGTTAGCAAATTGTCACAGTATTTCAGTGGGCCAACAGAAGAGCAGTGGACAACTGTAAAGCATGTACTGAAATATCTTAAATGCACGAATGATAAAATGCTCTGTTACAGGAAATGTGATGAGGGGTTACGGATGGTGGCTTACAGTGATGCAGATTGGGCAGGTGATACAAATGACCGACGCAGTACATCTGGTTATTGTGTTAGCCTATGTAAGAATGGTCCTCCGATTTCCTGGAAAACCAGAAAGCAGCCAACTGTAGCATTGTCAACATGTGAGGCTGAGTATATAGCATTGGCTGCCACTACCCAAGAGTGTTTGCACTTGACTCAACTGCTTGTACATCTCGATGATTATCAATATGGTGTACCTATGATTTATGAAGACAACCAAGGTACTATTGCATTGGCAAAGAATCCTGTTAGTAGACAGAGATGTAAGCATATTGATATAAAATACCATTTTGTGAGATCTACTGTAAATAATGGTGATGTATTTTTGGAGTATTGCCCAACAGATCAGATGGTAGCTGACCTAATGACTAAGCCAGCTACAAAAGTGAAGCTACTTGCCTTTTCCAGGTTCCTGTTTGGGTTATAGCCAAGCCAAGATGCAATGAAGTTATTGTCCATGATGTTTTCTTTTGTTTTTGTTTTTCCTTATGTTTGTAAATAATGTGTGAACAAGTGGGGGTGTTAAATTGAGTGATTGGTAATGAGTGTTCCCAATTATTCCCTGGTGTGTTTGTCATGTGACCATGCCAGGTGATGTCTATTTATAGTCCACCTGTACCAATAAACCTTTCGCTCATTGTTTGTACCGCAACCTGCCTCATGTACGTTTATTCAGCGTTTGCTAGCCGGTATCGTAAGCTCTGCTTAACACAGGTCCCCCTGCTGGACCCGGGTCCCCCTGCTGGACCCTGGTCCCACAACTGGACCCGGATCCACCTGCTGGACCCGGGTCCCCCTGCTAGACCCGGTTCCCCCTGCTGGACCCGGATCCCCCTGCTGGACCCGGGTCCCCCTGCTAGACCCAGGTCCCCCTGCTGGACCCAGGTTCCCTGCTGGTCCCCCTACTGGACCCTGGTCCTTCTACTGGACCCAGGTCCACCTGCTGGTCCCAGGTCCCCCTGCTGGACCCAGGTCCCCTGCTGGTCCCAGGTCCCCCTGCTGGACCCTCCAGGTCCCCCTGCTGGACACGGGTCCAACTAATGGACCCGGGTCCCCCTGCTGGACACGGGTCCCCCTACTGGACCCAGGTCCCCCTGCTGGACCCAGTTCCCCCTGCTGGTCCCAGGTCCCCCAGCTGGACCAGGTCCCCCTGCTGGACACCCGGGTCCCCCTGCTGGACCCAGGTCCCCCTGCTGGACCCAGGTCCCCCTGCTAGACCCAGGTCCCCCTGCTGGACCCCCAAGGTCCCCCTGCTGGACCCCCCAGGTCCCCCTGCTGGACCCGGGTCCCCCTGCTGTATCCGGGTACCCCTGCTCGATCCGGGTCCCCTTGCTTGACTCCCCGGATCCCCCTGCTGGACCCAGGTCTCCCTGCTGGACCCGGGTCCCCCTGCTGGACCCGGGTC
This sequence comes from Muraenolepis orangiensis, assembly GCA_027704905.1. Classification (NCBI taxonomy): domain Eukaryota; kingdom Metazoa; phylum Chordata; class Actinopteri; order Gadiformes; family Muraenolepididae; genus Muraenolepis; species Muraenolepis orangiensis. The sequence continues at coordinate 14,443 of JANIIK010001821.1, forward strand.
CCCCTACTAGACCCGGGTCCCCCTGCTGGACCCGGGTCCCCCTGCTTGACCCTCCAGGTCCCCCTATTGGACCCAGGTCCCCCTGCTAGACCCAGGTCCCCCTGCTGTACCCAGGTCCCCCTACTAGACCCGGGTCCCCCTGCTGGACCCGGGTCCCCCTGCTTGACCCTCCAGGACCCCCTGCTAGACCCAGGTCCCCCTGCTGTACCAAGGTCCCCCTGCTGGACCCAGGTCCCCCTGCAGGACCCCCCAGGTCCCCCTACTGGACCCGGGTCCCACTACTGGACCCAGGTCCCCCTGCTGGTCCCAGGTCCCCCTGCTGGACCCCCGGGTCCCCCTGCTGGATGCAGGTCCCCCTGCTGGACCTAGGTCCCCCTGCTGGACCCCCCAGGTCCCCCTACTGGACCCGTGTCCCCCTGCTTGACCCTCCAGGACCCCCTGCTAGACCCAGGTCCCCCTGCTGGACCCAGGTCCACTTGCTAGACCCAGGTCCCCCTGCTGTACCCCCCAGGTCCCCCTGCTGGACCCTCCAGGTCCCCCTGCTAGACCCAAGTCCCCCTGCTGGACCCCCCAGGTCCCCCTGCTGGACCCTCCAGGTCCCCCTGCTGGACCCCCCAGGTCCCCCTGCTGGACCCTCCAGGTCCCCCTGCTGGACCCCCCAGGTCCCCCTGCTGGACCGGGTCCCACTACTGGACCCGGGTCCCCCTGCTGGACCCGGGTCCCCCTGCTAGACCCAGGTCCCCCTGCTGGACCCGGGTCCCACTACTGGACCCGGGTCCCCCTGCTGAACCCGGGTCCCACTACTGGACCCAGGTCCCCCTGCTGGACCCAGGTCCCACTACTGGACCCGGTTCCCCCTAATGGACACGGGTCCCCCTGCTAGACCCAGGTCCCCCTGCTGAACCCAGGTCCCCCTGCTGGACCCCCCAGGTCCCCCTGCTGGACCGGGTCCCACTGCTGGACCCGGGTCCCCCTGCTGGACCCCCGGATTCCCCTGCTGGACCCGGGTCCACCTGCTAGACCCGGGTCCCCCTGCTACACCCAGGTCCCACTACTCGACCCGGGTCCCCCTGCTGGACACGGGCCCCCTGCTAGACCCGGTCCCCCTGCTGGACCCAGGTCCCCCTGCTAGACCCAGGTCCCCCTGCTGGACCCCCCAGGTCCCCCTGCTGGACCCGGGTCCACCTGCTAGACCAGGGTCCCCCTGCTGGACCCGGATCCCCCTGCTGGACCCGGGTCCCACTACTGGACCCGGGTCCCCCTGCTGGACCCATGTCCCCCCTGCTGGACCCAGGTCCCCCAGCTGGACCCCCCAAATCCCCCTGCTGGACCCGGGTCCACCTGCTAGACCCGGGTCCCCCTGCTGGATCCGGGTCCCCCTGCTGGACCCAGGTCCCACTACTGGACCCGGGTCCCCCTGCTGGACCCAGGTCCCCCTGCTAGACCCAGGTCCCCCTGCTGGTCCCAGGTCCCCCTGCTGACCCGGGTCCCCCTGCTGGACCCAGGTTCCACTACTGGACCCGGGTACCTACTACCTGGCCCACCATGGGTCTCCCTCCAGGACTAAGGGGCTTGGGGACCTCACTGTAAGGCTGGGTCCTGGCCCACCATGGGTCTCCCTCCAGGACTAAGGGGCTTGGGGACCTCCCTGTAAGGCTGGGTCCTGGCCCACCATGGGTCTCCCTCCAGGACTAAGGGGCTTGGGGACCTCCCTGTAAGGCTGGGTCCTGGCCCACCATGGGTCTCCCTCCAGGACTAAGGGGCTTGGGGAGTTCATTGGCTGTTGTCTGGGTGTGTTTGTTTACCTGCATGTGTTTGGGGGGAAGTGTCCACTATGGAGGCTCATTGGCTGAGAGCGCTAGGGGAGGCGGAGCGGGTTGCGTGGGAACGGGAGGGAGAGAGTCACGCGAGAGTTAGAACGGGAGTGGGAGGAGAGGGTGTGTGTGTGTGTGTGTGTGTGTGTGTGTGTGTGTGTGTGTGTGTGTGTGTGTGTGTGTGTGTGTGTGTGTGTGGTGGGTGTGTGGGTGTGTGGTGTGTGCGTGTGTGCGTGTGTGCGTGTGTGTGTGTGTGTGTGTGTGTGGAAATGTGCTCTTCTCCGAGCGGAAATAACCGGGTGCGTTGTTATGAGCTCAGAGCTGTCTGTGGAAAAATGTGTATTGGGCTGCACCTGCGGTGTCTCTCCACCAGAGGGCAGCAGAGTATCGTGTCACACACACACTGTTGGAGCCAAATGAATAGGATTGAATGTTATTGAGTTGTGATCATGATGTTTGAATGAAATATGAATGATTGTGTTCCGGTCTCTGTTGTGACCATGATGTTTGAATGTATAAAGGAGAATCAATCCATTAGTGTTGTACATAGGACTGTGTTTGTTTAAAGATGTGGGTGAGCGTCCCATTCCCTCTGGCTACTATATTGTTGTTGAAGCCATCACAGATCCTATGCTCCATCTTAAACTGACCACATGTGTGTCTAAGGTTAGAAGAACATGAATGCTTTCTTCTTCATTCTTCATTAGGGTCAAACTAGATATAGATTACACTTAATAAGATTAGGTCAGGTTGTATCTTAACTACCTTAAGGTCAAACTAGATATAGATTACACTTAATAAGAGCAGGTCAGGTTGTATCATAACTACCTTAAGGTCAAACTAGATATAGATTACACTTAATAAGAGCAGGTCAGCTTGTATCTTAACTAACTTAAGGTCAAACTAGATATAGATTACACTTAATAAGAGCAGGTCAGGTTGTATCTTAACTACCTTAAGGTCAAACTAGATATAGATTACACTTAATAAGAGCAGGTCAGCTTGTATCTTAACTACCTTAAGGTCAAACTAGATATAGATTACACTTAATAAGAGCAGGTCAGGTTGTATTATAACTACCTTAAGGTCAAACTAGATATAGATTACACTTAATAAGAGCAGGTCAGGTTGTATCTTAACTACCTTAAGGTCAAACTAGATATAGATTACACTTAATAAGAGCAGGTCAGGTTGTATTATAACTACCTTAAGGTCAAACTAGATATAGATTACACTTAATAAGAGCAGGTCAGCTTGTATCTTAACTACCTTAAGGTCAAACTAGATATAGATTACACTTAATAAGAGCAGGTCAGGTTGTATTATAACTACCTTAAGGTCAAGCTACATATAGATTACACTTAATAAGAGCAGGTCAGGTTGTATCTTAACTACCTTAAGGTCAAACTAGATATAGATTACACTTAATAAGAGCAGGTCAGGTTGTATCTTAACTACCTTAAGGTCAAACTAGATATAGATTACACTTAATAAGAGCAGGTCAGGTTGTATCTTAACTACATTAAGGTCAAACTAGATATAGATAACACTTAATAAGAGCAGGTCAGGTTGTATCTTAACTACCTTAAGGTCAAACTAGATATAGATTACACTTAATAAGAGCAGGTCAGGTTGTATCTTAACTACCTTAAGGTCAAACTAGATATAGATTACACTTAATAAGAGCAGGTCAGGTTGTATCTTAACTACCTTAAGGTCAAACTAGATATAGATTACACTTAATAAGAACAAGGAGTCCAGCTGAGTGGCGGGGGAGGAGCAGGAAGAGGGCGGGTCCACCACAGCTGAAGTCAACCAATAGGGAAGTGACACACGTAGACATGCAGCAACACACACACACATGAGGGAAGCCATTGACATTAGAAGCACCACACACACACCACAAGCAGGCAGATACATCCTGTATATCTAGAACATATTAAACACTCCAAACACTAACCCTAACCCTACTAAAGCAATCATGTTAATGAGGTTCATATGGATTTGTTGAAAGATACGTTGGTTCTGGGGAGATTGCTGATTCTTTACATGGACTTACTTGAATGTGTGGGCAGGCACACCCATGTGTGTATGTGCGTGCCTGCCTGTAAAGGGTGCAACACAAACCAGAAAACAACAGAAGAAGAATGCAAACCAACAAGACTGTGTGTGAGTGTGTGTATCTGTGTGTGTGCACCTGTATCTGTTTCTGTGTGTGTGTGTGTGTGTGTGTGTGTGTGTGTGTGTGTGCGTGTGTGTGCGTGTGTGCGTGCCCCAGCCACGAGCTGTATTCCTTTCACCGTCAGCCAGGCGATACCTCAGTATCACGTGCCGTACAAACTCAGAGACAGCTTCCACAGTCAGGCCATCAGGCTGCTGAACAAGGGCCTATAGCATATTTACATTTACATTTACATTTAGGGCATTTGGCAGACGCTTTTATCCAAAGCGACTTACAAGGTGTACATTAGTTGAAGCAGACAATAGCATAACACTGGGGTACGCAAACATATAAATACAGCAGTTCACAAGTATTCCTATTGACAAGATGAATAACACAATTTCGTACTGCTAGGTCACCTGCTTAAGTAGCTGTGATAAGAGCGTGTTAACAACATTAAGGACATACACTTGCTAACATATACAACATGCTAAGAGCTATTAATGTCAGGACTTAAGCAAGTTTAGGGGTTTCACAAAGGAGAGTCCAGGTGGACTCTGAACAGGTGGGTCTTGAGTCTCTTGCGGAAGCTGGCGAGGGACTCTGCCGTCCTGACATGAGACGGGAGTTCATTCCACCACTGTGGGGCCAGAGCCGTGAAGAGCTGGGTTTTGGACGAGCGATGTTTGGTTGACCTTAGTGAAGGTCGAACAAGTCGCCTGGCAGAAGTTGAGCGGAGCGCTCTGGCTGGGATGTAGGGTTTGACCAACGCCTGGAGGTAGGCCGGGGCAGTTCCATTGACTGCCCTAAAGGTCAGCACCAGAATCTTGAATTTGATGCGAGCAGTTACCGGAAGCCAGTGGAGTTCGCGGAAGAGAGGGGTCACGTGGGAGAATTTCGGTAGGTTGAATACCAGGCGTGCTGCTGCGTTCTGGATGCGTTGGAGGGGCTTGGTTGCAGAGGCGGGGAGTCCCGCCAGGAGAGAGTTGCAGTAGTCGAGGCGGGTGATGACGAGCGCTTGGACCAGGATCTGCGCCGCTTCACGTGTGAGGAAGGGCCGGATCCTGCGGATGTTGTAGAGGGCAATTCTGCAAGATCGGGCCACCGCGGTGACGTTGGCATTGCAGGACAGCTGGTCATCTACCACCACACCAAGGTCTCTTGTTGTGGTTGAGGGGGAGACTTGGGTGTTCTCGATGGTGACCAGTAGGTCCATCTGAGGGCAGTCTTTCCCCGGTATGAAGAGGAGCTCAGTCTTGTCAAGGTTGAGCTTCAGGTGGTTGGCGGCTGTCCATCTGCTGATGTCGGCCAGGCATTTCGAGATGCGTGTTGCTATTTGGGTTTCTGAGGGGGGAAAGGAGAGAAACAGTTGAGTGTCATCTGCATAGCAGTGATAGGAGAAGCCATGAGATGCGATTACAGAGCCTAGCGATTTAGTGTAAAGAGAAAACAGAAGGGGTCCCAATACTGAGCCTTGAGGAACTCCGGTGTCCAGGGTGCAGGATTTGGACAGGGAACCGTTCCATGTGACCTGATAAGTCCGATTTGCAAGGTAGGAGGTGAACCAGGATAACGCAGTTCCAGCGATTCCAAGCTCGGCGAGAGTGGAGAGGAGGATCTGGTGGTTCACTGTGTCGAACGCCGCAGACAGGTCGAGAAGGATCAGTACCGATGAGAGGGACGAGCTTCTGGCATCACGAAGAGACTCTGTCACTGCGAGCAGTGCCGTCTCCGTGGAGTGCGCAGCCTTGAAGCCTGACTGGTGAGGGTCGAGGAGGTTGTTCTGGGAGAGATAGGAAGAAAGTTGTGAGGAGACAGCCCGTTCAAGGGTTTTGGACAGGAATGATAGGAGAGATACCGGTCTGTAGTTTTGGACATCAGTGGTGTCTAGGGATGGTTTCTTGAGGAGCGGCTTGATTCTGGCAGTCTTGAAGGCTGCCGGAAACAGGCCTGCCTCAAGGGAGATGTTGATTTGGGATGTAAGGAATGGAAGGATATCGCCCGAGATGTCCTGGAGAAGAGAGGAAGGGATTGGGTCGAGGGGGCAGGTGGTAGGGTGGTTAGATGTCACCAGTTTGTTAACTTCATCAGGGGAGAGGGGGTTGAAACAGGTAAGGTTAGTGGGGGTGGGAGAGGAGGGAGGGAGGAAAGCGGTGGGGGTGAAGGAGGAGGTAATGTCGTTCACCTTCTTCGTAAAGAAGGTGACAAAGTCATCAGCTGAGAGGGAGGAGGGAGCGGGAGGGGAGGGGGGGTTGAGGAGGGAAGAGAACATGGAGAAAAGTTTCCTTGGGTTAGAGGCAGAAGAGTTTATTTTTGTACGGTAGAAGGCAGATTTAGCAGCCGATACCGTGGAGGTGAAGCCAGCGAGGAGACGGAGGTAGTGAGCGAGGTCATCAGAGGAGTCCGATTTCCTCCATTTTCTCTCGGCCGCCCGTAGCTCTGCTCTACAAGCCCGCAGAGGTTCGGACAGCCAAGGAGGTGGAGGAGAGGCTCGTGCTGGTCTGGAGGTGAGAGGACAGAGAGAGTCGAAGGAGGAGGAGAGAGAGGAAGTCAGAGTGGAGGAGGCTTCCTCCACCGACAAGAGAGAGAATTGTTGGGGGGATGGTAGTGAGGATAGGACAGATGCGGAGAAAGAAGAGGGAGAGAGAGTTTTCAGGTTACTACGGAAGGTAACAATGTGGGGAGTAGTGGGTAGGGAGGTGGGGGATTTGAGAGGGAGAGAGAAAGCAACAAAATGGTGATCAGAGACAGGGAGGGGTGTGACCGAGATCACCGAGGTGGTACAGGATCTTGTGAAGACAAGATCCAGTTGGTTCCCAGCTCTGTGGGTAGGGGGAGAAGGAGTGAGTGTTAGACCGAATATGGCAAAAAAGTTAATGAATTCAGGAGATTGTAACTTATCCGACTGGATGTTGAAGTCACCCGTCCTCAGGAAAGCAGCTGAGGAGGGCGTCCATCTCGTCAAAGAAGTCACCAAGAGGGCCCGGTGGTCGGTAAATTACGGCAATGTTGAGCCTAGTTGGGATGGTAACAGAAACAGCATGAAATTCGAGTGCCGATCTGGTCAGATGACCCAGAGGGAGTACCTGATATGACCAGTTTGGAGAGACTAGGAGTCCCGTTCCTCCACCACGCCCAGAGGGTCGGGGGGTGTGGGTGAAGGAGTAGGTCGCGGAGAGAGCAGCTGCGGTAGCCGTGTTCTCAGGGGTGATCCAGGTCTCGGTGAGAGCCAGGAAGTGGAGAGACTGGAGTGCGGCGTAGGCCAGAATGGTTTCTGTCTTCTTGACCGACGATTGGCAATTCCAGAGTCCCCCTTTCACCACAAGATCTGTGAAGGTAGAAATAGTAGGATAGAGGAGATTGGAAGGGTTGCGGCGTCGAGAGGGAGAGCCTCGATGCCATCTATTGCGGGAGGATGTCCAGACTACAATGGAATGACGACACATAGCAAGGGTAGGAGGACTAGATTTGACTAACTAGGACTAACTCCCTAGACGGAGTCCGGTAGAACGACTCCTTGGTCTTTGTTCTGGGTCTTAGTTCCTGGGGCCTGACGCTAAATGCTGACGCTAACAAACTACTTCTATGTTAATAGCCTATGCGATAGGGAGAGAGACTCATGCAGGGTTAGGCTCCTCCCTGTCGTTAACTCTATTGACTATGGCTGTATGGGCCAGACTGGGTGATTATCTTAGCACAACAATAGGCCTGTACACCTCACTTACTATGTACAGGTAACTAGCTTTGAGAAAAAGGTTCTACAATTTTATCAACACAAATACTAAGAACAACAATAAATCTTATGTCTACTTACCCACAGCAGAATACTATGTAGCCTGCTTCAAGAACAAAAATGTATAATGTGTAAATGTATATGTATAATGTATAACAATGGAGATGTTATTACATCCATTTATATATACATATTGATCTTTTTCTGTGCCCATATATCGCATTTTAGAAATTGAATTTTTATTTGAATATTTTAACTTTTATTCTATTCAGTTTTTATCTATTTTTATCTCATTTTTATCTATTTTTATCTATTTTTTATCTTATTTTTATAACTGCTGTCTGTCGTGGGGTTTTTCACATCAGATTTCCACTCACTGCTTTATACTTGTGTAAACTGTGAAGTGACAATAAACTGGACTTGACTTGACTTGACTTGTGTGTGTGGCTGTATTTGTGTAGGTGTATCTGTGTGTGTGTGTGTGTGTGTGTGTGTGTGTGTGTGTGTGTGTGTGTGTAAGTGTGTGTGTAAGTATGTGTGTCTTTCTATCTGTCTATCTCTGTATATTTGTGTATGTGTATTGTCAGTACTTGTACTCAGTATAATAGGTACATTGTCAGTATATGTACTCAGTAGAATAGGTACATTGTCAGTACATGTACTCAGTAGAATAGGTACATTGTCAGTACATGTACTCAGTAGAATAGGTACATTGTCAGTACATGTACTCAGTAGAATAGGTACATTGTCAGTATATGTACTGGGTCTAATAGGTACATTTTCAGTACGTGTATTCAGTAGAAAGGGTACTTCGAATCTATTATCAGTTACTCATCTTTCTCTCTACTCCCACACACACTTGCTTGCTTATGGTTGTCCATCGAATCCGATGATGACGTCCACTTCTATCGGTGAGTTCTTTGGTGGCTGAATAGCCCTATCCTGGACCCACAAATCCTGTTGCAGGTAGGACAAGTGTATGTGGTGGTAGTAGCAACGGCAACTGTAGGTGTGTTCCTCCTGAGTCTCCTCTCCTGTCTCCTGGCTGTCCTTTCCTCCTCCAGCATTTGGGTCCCATCCCGGCACAGCTGGCGCCAGGTGTTACGATCAGCAGCAACATCCTCCAGGGCCTCAGGTCTTATTTTACATTTCTTTAACGCAGTCTTCAGCTGGTCTTTATAGCGCTTCTTCTGCCCTCCAGCAGAGCGTCGACCATGATGTAGCTGGCCATATAGCACTCTGCGAGGCAGGCGGTTTGAGGGCATCCTTACTACATGGCCCAGCCATCGTAGCTGGTGCTGAGTAATTGTGGCCTCAATACTCCTGCAGTTGGTCTTCGAGAGTACTTCAGAGTGAGGCACACGATCACGCCAGGTAATTCCCAGGATGCGCTGAAGGCAGCGTATGTGGAACTGCTCTAGGGCCCTGATGTGGCGGCTGTAAGTTACCCAGGCTTCGCAGCTGTAAAGGAGGGTAGTGATGCAGATGGCTTGGTAGACACAGACCTTCGTGCGGAGATGCAGGTTCTTGTTTTGAAAGACCCTACGCCGGAGTCTCCCAAAAGCAGCTGATGCCTGCTTTATCCTGTTTTGGACCTCATTGTCGATGGTGTTGTCCTCAGAGAGAATGCTCCCCAGGTATCTGAAGGATGGTACAACAGACAGTTGTTCACCAGCAGCAGTGAAGGTAGGTGGTGTAGATGGGATGTTGGCACTCCACTGGCAAACTACTTCCGTCTTGATGGTGTTGACGGTCAGTCCCATCCTGCTGTATGCTCTCACCGCAGCAGTAAGAACAGACTGGAGGTCTTGTGGATTGTGAGATACAAGAGCACAGTCGTCTGCATACTGTAGCTCAATAACTCTCTCCCTTTGCAGTTTGGTGGTTGCCTGGAGCCTCCTTATGTTGAAGAGGTTGCCATCTAGACGAAAGTCCACTGCCACACCGCTACTGTCCTCAATCTCCTTGTGGAGAAGCTGGGTGACACATAGCAGGAAGATGTTAAAAAGTACTGGTGCTAATACACACCCCTGCCTTACCCCTGTACGTACAGGGAAGGGGGAAGACTCTTGTCCTCCTATAGTCACCCGAGCAGTCATTCCATCATGAAATTGGCGGAGGATGTTGACAAACTTTTTGGGGCAGCCAAACCTGATAAGGACTTCCCATAAAAGTTCTCTCTGGACAGTGTCGAAGGCTTTGGAGAGATCGACAAAGGCCATGAACAGGTCCTGATGTTGTTCTCTGCACTTTTCCTGCAGCTGTCGAGCTGTGAAAATCATATCCACCGTGCTCCTGCTCTTCCTAAATCCACATTGTGATTCAGGCAGTATTGACTCGGTGGTGTTTTTAATCAGCCTCTGGAGCATAACCTTCGCCAGGACCTTACCAGCGACAGCAAGGAGCGAAATACCCCTGCTGTTGCCACAGACAGCCTTGTCACCCTTGTTTTTGTAAATGGTGACAATATTGGCGTCTCTCCATTGTTGTGGGACGATCTCATCAGCCCAGACCTTGGTGATGTACCCGTGTAATGCTCTTGTACAGAGGTAGCCTCCTTGTTTCAGCAGCTCAGCAGGGATGTTGTCATTACCAGGGGACTTGTTGTTTTTAAGGGAACGGATAGCTGATTGGACCTCCAGGAAGGTTGGGGGCTGGTCTAGATTGTGCATAGGAGGAAGTGTAGGCAGGTCGTCAAGAACGGTGGGGTCTGCATCAGAGTCCTGATTAAGCAGGGTACCAAAATGTTCAGCCCATCTCAGCAGAATGCTATGCTGGTCCTTCAGGACTGTCAGGCCATCTGCTGTTTTCAGGGGAGTGATACAGCGGCTCATTGGGCCGTAGATCTTCTTGACAGCATTGTAAAAATTGTGCATGTCATTTTTATCGGCAAAAGACTGGATTTCGTGTGCCTTTTTAGTCCACCACTCATTCTGCATGACCCGAGTAGCCCTTTGCACTTCCCGACGAACTCTCTGCCATTGCTGCCTGGTGCTACTGGACGAGGGGTTCTCCAACGTTGCCCGATGTGCTCTGTGCATGTCCTTCAGCAAGTCATGGATGGTTTCTGAGTTTTCATCAAACCAGTCTTGGTGGTTCTTGCTCTTATAGCCGATTGTTTGGGCTGCTGCCTCATAGAGAGCCGAGCTGACAGAGCTCCACTTCTGGTCCATGGTGTTCTCAGATGAGCTCAAGGACAACTCAATCCCCCCCAGTTTCTCAGCCAGGGAGCAACGGAACTCATTCCTTGCATCAGGGTTTTCCAGGCGGGTGCAATCTAGTCGCCTCCTTCTGGGTCCTTGCAGCCGCAATGGGGGGCGCACTTGCATGTGGACCTTGGCCATGATCAGGCGGTGATCTGTCCAGCATTCTGCACCTCTCATGGCACGGGTGATGTGAACGTCTCTGATGTCACTACGCCTCACAATGACATAGTCTATCAGGTGCCAGTGTTTGGAACGAGGGTGCATCCACAAAGTCTTGTATTTAGTCTTCTGCTGGAAGATAGTGTTGGTTATGGTCAGGTTATGCTCAGAGCAGAGAGTGAATAATCTCAACCCATTTGCGTTAACCTGGCCAACTCCATGCCTGCCAAGCACTCCACTCCATATGCTGCTGTTTTGTCCCACTCTGGCGTTAAAATCACCAAGCAAGAAAATCTTGTCATTCTTGGGGATCCGGCGAAGAGCCTCGTCCAGTGACTGGTAGAAAGAGTCCTTGGCCTCACTCTCGGATGGCAGGGTCGGTGCATATGCACTGAGAAGTGTGGCGAAGCGGTTCTTAACCAGGGGGATACGGAGGGTCATTAGTCTCTCACTAATGCCAACAGGTGTTTCAGCGAGTCTTGGTAGTAGAGTGTTTTTTATGGCTAGTCCTACACCATGCAGATGTTGTCCTCCTGACGGGTAACCTTTCCAGAAGAACGTGTAGCCCATCCCTTCCTCTGTTAGAGAACCTTCATCCAGGATTCTGGTCTCACTCAGAGCAGCAATGTCGATGTTGTAGCGACTCAGCTCAGCAGCAACCAGTGCTGTTCTCCTATGAGGTCTGTCAGAGCTGCCATACGAGTCCAGGAGAGTCCTTACATTCCATGTTGCCAGTCTTAAGTTGCATGATTTCCGTGATTTCCGTGATTTCCGTGATTTCCGTCCGTAATTTTTATTTGTATTTCGACCGCGGTAATGGAACGGCCCGATAGGTGCGGTATCCTATCCAAGCGAGGTTGAGTGGACAATTTTTAGGCCACCTTTTCTAGGCCCTTCCCCAATTGGGGTGAGCAGTGTGGCCCCTAAATAGGGCTGCTCAAACGCACAGGGGTCTGCCGAAAACAGCTTCCACTCAGTCCGAGCTGTTAGCGACCTATACCCTGTGCTGCTGCCGTGCAGGGTTCTTAGCTAAGAGCTTCCAGTTCATTCGTACCTGCTCCCGTCACCAGAACCCCAACGCCGCCAGACTTCAACACGATGTAAGGTCCAGGTACTTCACCATGGTCAGAAGTGGATACCTGCGCAAGGAAGTTTTTAAGTGCCATAGGGGGTGCGCACTTCCCAATAGCACTATCTTCACCACGATGAGGTAAACCCGGTGGCGTGGGTGACCCATGACGACCAGTCCCCCATCCTGGCTGCAGGAGGCTACCGGGTCCTTGGTTTTTTAAGGCCCGCCTATAGCGCACCGCCAGCGCATTGCTTTTCTGTCAGGGTGTGCTCCCTTAGCCTTTGCCTAAATAGGCTTACCCACAAGGCAGCGGGGCTATTTACCCATAGTTGGGGCAGTGGTTGACGGGCGTCAGGGCGTGTCCACACGACGGTGGGCCTATACGCCGCGTCTCTGGGGCCCCCTGCTGCTCCGAGATCCCCTCCAGTTTAGCCTGGGTCCTCAAGGACCCAGTTACCATGTGTGGCCACGGGGAGGCACTGCAGGAGTCTTGGTGGTGGAGAGGCTGTGTACCAGCAGGAGGAGACTTACACACTCGGCTCCTCTTTTCACCCCCCGAGGGGGGCTAGCTGGCGGCGGTAGCTGTAAGCAGAGAGTAGCAAGCAGAAAGCGGCATGCAACATGCACTATCTACAAACATCTCTATTCTACTACGCTACTGCACTAGACGCGTCACACGCACCCTGTGTTTGCACACACACACACGCCAATGGCAATGTTGAGCCTAGTTGGGATGGTAACAGAAACAGCATGAAATTCGAGTGCCGATCTGGTCAGATGACCCAGAGGGAGTACCTGATATGACCAGTTTGGAGAGACTAGGAGTCCCGTTCCTCCACCACGCCCAGAGGGTCGGGGGGTGTGGGTGAAGGAGTAGGTCGCGGAGAGAGCAGCTGCGGTAGCCGTGTTCTCAGGGGTGATCCAGGTCTCGGTGAGAGCCAGGAAGTGGAGAGACTGGAGTGCGGCGTAGGCCAGAATGGTTTCTGTCTTCTTGACCGACGATTGGCAATTCCAGAGTCCCCCTTTCACCACAAGATCTGTGAAGGTAGAAATAGTAGGATAGAGGAGATTGGAAGGGTTGCGGCGTCGAGAGGGAGAGCCTCGATGCCATCTATTGCGGGAGGATGTCCAGACTACAATGGAATGACGACACATAGCAAGGGTAGGAGGACTAGATTTGACTAACTAGGACTAACTCCCTAGACGGAGTCCGGTAGAACGACTCCTTGGTCTTTGTTCTGGGTCTTAGTTCCTGGGGCCTGACGCTAAATGCTGACGCTAACAAACTACTTCTATGTTAATAGCCTATGCGATAGGGAGAGAGACTCATGCAGGGTTAGGCTCCTCCCTGTCGTTAACTCTATTGACTATGGCTGTATGGGCCAGACTGGGTGATTATCTTAGCACAACAATAGGCCTGTACACCTCACTTACTATGTACAGGTAACTAGCTTTGAGAAAAAGGTTCTACAATTTTATCAACACAAATACTAAGAACAACAATAAATCTTATGTCTACTTACCCACAGCAGAATACTATGTAGCCTGCTTCAAGAACAAAAATGTATAATGTGTAAATGTATATGTATAATGTATAACAATGGAGATGTTATTACATCCATTTATATATACATATTGATCTTTTTCTGTGCCCATATATCGCATTTTAGAAATTGAATTTTTATTTGAATATTTTAACTTTTATTCTATTCAGTTTTTATCTATTTTTATCTCATTTTTATCTATTTTTATCTATTTTTTATCTTATTTTTATAACTGCTGTCTGTCGTGGGGTTTTTCACATCAGATTTCCACTCACTGCTTTATACTTGTGTAAACTGTGAAGTGACAATAAACTGGACTTGACTTGACTTGACTTGTGTGTGTGGCTGTATTTGTGTAGGTGTATCTGTGTGTGTGTGTAAGTGTGTGTGTGTGTGTGTGTGTGTGTGTGTGTGTGTGTGTGTGTGTGTAAGTGTGTGTGTAAGTATGTGTGTCTTTCTATCTGTCTATCTCTGTATATTTGTGTATGTGTATTGTCAGTACTTGTACTCAGTATAATAGGTACATTGTCAGTATATGTACTCAGTAGAATAGGTACATTGTCAGTACATGTACTCAGTAGAATAGGTACATTGTCAGTACATGTACTCAGTAGAATAGGTACATTGTCAGTACATGTACTCAGTAGAATAGGTACATTGTCAGTATATGTACTGGGTCTAATAGGTACATTTTCAGTACGTGTATTCAGTAGAAAGGGTACTTCGAATCTATTATCAGTTACTCATCTTTCTCTCTACTCCCACACACACTTGCTTGCTTATGGTTGTCCATCGAATCCGATGATGACGTCCACTTCTATCGGTGAGTTCTTTGGTGGCTGAATAGCCCTATCCTGGACCCACAAATCCTGTTGCAGGTAGGACAAGTGTATGTGGTGGTAGTAGCAACGGCAACTGTAGGTGTGTTCCTCCTGAGTCTCCTCTCCTGTCTCCTGGCTGTCCTTTCCTCCTCCAGCATTTGGGTCCCATCCCGGCACAGCTGGCGCCAGGTGTTACGATCAGCAGCAACATCCTCCAGGGCCTCAGGTCTGATTTTACATTTCTTTAACGCAGTCTTCAGCTGGTCTTTATAGCGCTTCTTCTGCCCTCCAGCAGAGCGTCGACCATGATGTAGCTGGCCATATAGCACTCTGCGAGGCAGGCGGTTTGAGGGCATCCTTACTACATGGCCCAGCCATCGTAGCTGGTGCTGAGTAATTGTGGCCTCAATACTCCTGCAGTTGGTCTTCGAGAGTACTTCAGAGTGAGGCACACGATCACGCCAGGTAATTCCCAGGATGCGCTGAAGGCAGCGTATGTGGAACTGCTCTAGGGCCCTGATGTGGCGGCTGTAAGTTACCCAGGCTTCGCAGCTGTAAAGGAGGGTAGTGATGCAGATGGCTTGGTAGACACAGACCTTCGTGCGGAGATGCAGGTTCTTGTTTTGAAAGACCCTACGCCGGAGTCTCCCAAAAGCAGCTGATGCCTGCTTTATCCTGTTTTGGACCTCATTGTCGATGGTGTTGTCCTCAGAGAGAATGCTCCCCAGGTATCTGAAGGATGGTACAACAGACAGTTGTTCACCAGCAGCAGTGAAGGTAGGTGGTGTAGATGGGATGTTGGCACTCCACTGGCAAACTACTTCCGTCTTGATGGTGTTGACGGTCAGTCCCATCCTGCTGTATGCTCTCACCGCAGCAGTAAGAACAGACTGGAGGTCTTGTGGATTGTGAGATACAAGAGCACAGTCGTCTGCATACTGTAGCTCAATAACTCTCTCCCTTTGCAGTTTGGTGGTTGCCTGGAGCCTCCTTATGTTGAAGAGGTTGCCATCTAGACGAAAGTCCACTGCCACACCGCTACTGTCCTCAATCTCCTTGTGGAGAAGCTGGGTGACACATAGCAGGAAGATGTTAAAAAGTACTGGTGCTAATACACACCCCTGCCTTACCCCTGTACGTACAGGGAAGGGGGAAGACTCTTGTCCTCCTATAGTCACCCGAGCAGTCATTCCATCATGAAATTGGCGGAGGATGTTGACAAACTTTTTGGGGCAGCCAAACCTGATAAGGACTTCCCATAAAAGTTCTCTCTGGACAGTGTCGAAGGCTTTGGAGAGATCGACAAAGGCCATGAACAGGTCCTGATGTTGTTCTCTGCACTTTTCCTGCAGCTGTCGAGCTGTGAAAATCATATCCACCGTGCTCCTGCTCTTCCTAAATCCACATTGTGATTCAGGCAGTATTGACTCGGTGGTGTTTTTAATCAGCCTCTGGAGCATAACCTTCGCCAGGACCTTACCAGCGACAGCAAGGAGCGAAATACCCCTGCTGTTGCCACAGACAGCCTTGTCACCCTTGTTTTTGTAAATGGTGACAATATTGGCGTCTCTCCATTGTTGTGGGACGATCTCATCAGCCCAGACCTTGGTGATGTACCCGTGTAATGCTCTTGTACAGAGGTAGCCTCCTTGTTTCAGCAGCTCAGCAGGGATGTTGTCATTACCAGGGGACTTGTTGTTTTTAAGGGAACGGATAGCTGATTGGACCTCCAGGAAGGTTGGGGGCTGGTCTAGATTGTGCATAGGAGGAAGTGTAGGCAGGTCGTCAAGAACGGTGGGGTCTGCATCAGAGTCCTGATTAAGCAGGGTACCAAAATGTTCAGCCCATCTCAGCAGAATGCTATGCTGGTCCTTCAGGACTGTCAGGCCATCTGCTGTTTTCAGGGGAGTGATACAGCGGCTCATTGGGCCGTAGATCTTCTTGACAGCATTGTAAAAATTGTGCATGTCATTTTTATCGGCAAAAGACTGGATTTCGTGTGCCTTTTTAGTCCACCACTCATTCTGCATGACCCGAGTAGCCCTTTGCACTTCCCGACGAACTCTCTGCCATTGCTGCCTGGTGCTACTGGACGAGGGGTTCTCCAACGTTGCCCGATGTGCTCTGTGCATGTCCTTCAGCAAGTCATGGATGGTTTCTGAGTTTTCATCAAACCAGTCTTGGTGGTTCTTGCTCTTATAGCCGATTGTTTGGGCTGCTGCCTCATAGAGAGCCGAGCTGACAGAGCTCCACTTCTGGTCCATGGTGTTCTCAGATGAGCTCAAGGACAACTCAATCCCCCCCAGTTTCTCAGCCAGGGAGCAACGGAACTCATTCCTTGCATCAGGGTTTTCCAGGCGGGTGCAATCTAGTCGCCTCCTTCTGGGTCCTTGCAGCCGCAATGGGGGGCGCACTTGCATGTGGACCTTGGCCATGATCAGGCGGTGATCTGTCCAGCATTCTGCACCTCTCATGGCACGGGTGATGTGAACATCTCTGATGTCACTACGCCTCACAATGACATAGTCTATCAGGTGCCAGTGTTTGGAACGAGGGTGCATCCACGAAGTCTTGTATTTAGTCTTCTGCTGGAAGATAGTGTTGATTATGGTCAGGTTATGCTCAGAGCAGAGAGTGAGTAATCTCAACCCATTTGCGTTAACCTGGCCAACTCCATGCCTGCCAAGCACTCCACTCCATATGCTGCTGTTTTGTCCCACTCTGGCGTTAAAATCACCAAGCAAGAAAATCTTGTCATTCTTGGGGATCCGGCGAAGAGCCTCGTCCAGTGACTGATAGAAAGAGTCCTTGGCCTCACTCTCGGATGGCAGGGTCGGTGCATATGCACTGAGAAGTGTGGCGAAGCGGTTCTTAACCAGGGGGATACGGAGGGTCATTAGTCTCTTACTAATGCCAACAGGTGTTTCAGCGAGTCTTGGTAGTAGAGTGTTTTTTATGGCTAGTCCTACACCATGCAGATGTTGTCCTCCTGACGGGTAACCTTTCCAGAAGAACGTGTAGCCCATCCCTTCCTCTGTTAGAGAACCTTCATCCAGGATTCTGGTCTCACTCAGAGCAGCAATGTCGATGTTGTAGCGACTCAGCTCAGCAGCAACCAGTGCTGTTCTCCTATGAGGTCTGTCAGAGCTGCCATACGAGTCCAGGAGAGTCCTTACATTCCATGTTGCCAGTCTTAAGTTGCATGATTTCCGTGATTTCCGTGATTTCCGTGATTTCCGTCCGTAATTTTTATTTGTATTTCGACCGCGGTAATGGAACGGCCCGATAGGTGCGGTATCCTATCCAAGCGAGGTTGAGTGGACAATTTTTAGGCCACCTTTTCTAGGCCCTTCCCCAATTGGGGTGAGCAGTGTGGCCCCTAAATAGGGCTGCTCAAACGCACAGGGGTCTGCCGAAAACAGCTTCCACTCAGTCCGAGCTGTTAGCGACCTATACCCTGTGCTGCTGCCGTGCAGGGTTCTTAGCTAAGAGCTTCCAGTTCATTCGTACCTGCTCCCGTCACCAGAACCCCAACGCCGCCAGACTTC
>JANIIK010001822.1:0-57500 GCA_027704905.1 Muraenolepis orangiensis
CATGGACAAGAGCGTAGTACATTATTTGCTGCAAACAAACAAACAAACAGTTAAAGTGAATTCCCCCCGCATCTCTCCAGCATCTTTAGAACCAAAAACATATATTCCTTCATGCCTTCTTCCAAGCCTTCTCCTCTCTCAGGGGTCCGCATCCGGTCCACATCCTGCCCACATCCGGTACACATCCCGCCCATATCTGGTCCACATCACGCCCACATCAAGTCCAAATCCCGCCCACATCCGGTCAATATCCCGCCCACATCCGGTCCAAATCCCGCCCACATTTGGTTAAAATCCCGCCCATATCCGGTCCACATCCCGCCCATATCCGGTCTACATCCCGCCCACATCCGGTCCAAATCCTGCCCATATCCCACCTACATCCGGTCCACATCCCGCCCACATCCGGTCCAACCTCTCATGTGTATATATATGTGGGTGTGTTTTTGTATGTGTGTGTGTATTTCTATGTGTGTGTGTGTGTGTATTTCTATGTGTGTGTGTGTTTGTTTTTCTATGTGTGTGTGTGTGTGTATTTCTGTGTGTGTGTGTGTGTGTGTGTGTTGCTACAAGCGACACAGAGACACTGAGGAACCATAATCCCCTAACCTAAACACAGGGAGGAGGTCCTCCTGGGTGAATGTGGACTGGAAGGTGTGGATGAGTGTCAGTGTGTCTGAGGACCCTCCTCCATCTGGGGACACTCTGTAGAAGGAGAGAGAGCCAGCAGGTCGGTCCACATACACTCCTACTCTGTTAGAGGGGAGGAGATCTATGACTGTTTCACTATCGTTGTAACAGACAGAGTAACCATCATCAAGACAATAAAGACTCCAGGACTTGTTGTTCCCTCCAAGCAAGCTGTCATCACAGCTGTGCTCATCATCTACTGCTCATCATCATCGGCTACACTTTTTAGTGTTTGATCCACAGGCAGTGACCTAGTGAGCTGCTAGGAGGGCTGCCACTATCATAACATGTCATTAACATGCCACTATCATAACATGTCATTAACATTACTATATCATAACATGTCATTAAGATGACTCTATCATAACATGTCATTAACATGACACTATCATAACATGTCATTAACATGACACTATCATAACATGTCATTAACATTACACTATCATAACATGTCATTAACATTACACTATCATAACATGTCATTAACATGACACTATCATAACATGTCATTAACATGACACTATCATAACATGTCATTAACATGACACTATCATAACATGTCATTAACATGACACTATCATAACATGTCATTAACATGACACTATCATAACATGTCATTAACATGACACTATCATAACATGTCATTAACATTACACTATCATAACATGTCATTAACATTACACTCTCCTACTTTGCTGGCCTCATCACAGTTACTGCTCTGTTCTGCACTGAACTCATGATGCTGCTGCACTACTGGCACTTTAAATGCTTTTGAAATGCTTTTGAAATGCTTTTGAAATGCTTTTGAAATGCTTTTGAAATGCTTTTGAAATGCTTTTGAAATGCTTTTGAAATGCTTTTTGCACAATTCAACACACTTTGCATCCATCAGCAGCTCCATTGTTATTTTATAGTGTATATTCCTGTACATATATATTCCTATTAATACACAAGTATATTTCATAGTATAGTATCCAATGTTAAATTGTGGTAAATTCATAGTGCGGGAGGGAATGGGGAAGTAAGCGCTCTATTGTACAAACATTTAGAATTAGTCATGAACGAATGCTATTGACCAGAGCTGAGGTTCACCTGGGATTGGTCAGAGTGTCCAATAACACCACAGGTGATTGGCTAGGAGGGGCTTAGTGTTGATGGGACCTGCGTGATGGTACCAGCCTCTAACAGTGGCAGCTCTGTGGGTCCTTAGGAGGAAAGTTCTATCTATCTATTCTATCTATCTATCATCTATAAAGCCCCCCCCCACATCCACTGTGGGGGGGGGCTTTATAGATGATTTAGCAGTTGAGCTGAAATGATGATGACCGTGTGTCTGTTCAGCCTTACAGACGAGACGTTGTGACACACTGAAATGTAATACTATTACATCTTTTTATTTCTTTATTTTTCTAAATAATCGTGGCATAGAGAGTGTTGGCTCCCGTTAACTTGGGTTTCCTGAGAGACAAAACATGACTCAACGTGTTCTGTCAATTCACCCACTTTGCGTCCAGCTGTAAAACAGTCAGTTAACGTGTTTATAAGAGTCTCCCAGACTGAAATGAAAGGAAATGAATGACATGAGAAACCAAGCTTCCTGCTCAAAGTGAACACATACAAAACACAGCATCAAGTATCGTGGGCCAAGAAAGACACAGCAGATCCACATCCTAACCTATTGATTGTTCATAGGAACTGGGATTAAGTATGTTTTAACATAAGGAATAACCCACTTCACCTCAGGCTGTGTTGTGTTGTGATGCTTAGTGTGTGTTCTTAACACCTTGGTGTGGTACAGTATAGGGTGGTGTTAGGCTCTCTCTACTATTGTCATACACAAGGCCTTCCTAATACCGTTGGATGGATGGATGCCGTTGGGAAGAGAATGAATGGAACGCAGCTCATTAAATGAGCTCAGAAAAACATCAGAGTAAACAGATACTCCCACACACACACACACACACACACACACACACACACACACACACACACACACACACACGCACGTACGCACCTACGCACGCACGCACGCACACACACAAACACACATTCTCTCCCTTTCTCTCTCTCCCTCCCTCTCTCTCCCAGGCTTTACTCCGAGGCTCAAACCAAGCCGCCTGCTGTCACCCACAGCCTCAAGGACCTCCCCCAACCCCACCCCCAACCCCACCTCCATCCCCCACCCCCACCCCCAACCCCACCTCCACCCCCCACCACCAACCCCACCCCCAACCCCCAACCCCATCTCCACCCCCCACCCCCAACCCCACCTCCTTTAATGAGAGATGAATGTAGGATCAGATCAAGGCCAGAGCCGTTAGCGTATGGAGACCAGGCCTTTAATGAGAGATGAATGTATGATCAGATCAGACCAGAGCCGTTAGCGTATGGAGACCAGGCCTTTAATGAGAGATGAATGTATGATCAGATCAAGGCCAGAGCCGTTAGCGTATGGAGACCAGGCCTTTAATGAGAGATGAATGTATGATCAGATCAAGGCCAGAGCCGTTAGCGTATGGAGACCAGGCCTTTAATGAGAGATGAATGTAGGATCAGATCAAGGCCAGAGCCGTTAGCGTATGGAGACCAGGCCTTTAATGGGAGATGAATGTAGGATCAGATCAAGGCCAGGGCCGTTAGCGTATGGAGACCAGGCCTTTAATGAGAGGTGAATGTATGATCAGATCAAGGCCAGAGCCGTTAGCGTATGGAGACAAGGCCTTTAATGAGAGGTGAATGTAGGATCAGATCAAGGCCAGAGCCGTTAGCGTATGGAGACCAGGCCTTTAATGAGAGATGAATGTAGGATCAGATCAAGGCCAGAGCCGTTAGCGTATGGAGACCAGGCCTTTAATGAGAGATGAATGTATGATTCAGATTCAGATTCAGAAAACTTTATTAATCCCGAGGGAAATTAAGGTGCAACAGTTGACACAGGGGGAATAAATGCACACACAAGAATACTAAAACCTAAGCTAAAAAACAAAACAACAACTAACTAAAATAAAACTATTTTATCAGATCAAGGCCAGAGCCGTTAGCGTATGGAGACCAGGCCTTTAATGAGAGGTGAATGTATGATCAGATCAAGGCCAGAGCCGTTAGCGTATGGAGACCAGGCCTTTAATGAGAGATGAATGTAGGATCAGAGACGGCCCGTTTGCCGGCTCTTTGATTTATGGATCCTCTTCAATGACACCAAGTCGCGTTTGTAATAGTCATCAAGGAGGCGGCTTATTGAGATGATGAATCCCCTCTTAGATCATCAGCTACATGGTCAGTGGTGGTTGGAGTATTGGAAAGTCTTTAGTGATTTCCTACTTGGGAAGATATCAGGCAATCCCACTTGGGGTCACCTGATTTGCATACGGTGTGGCGGGGGGTCGCTGTAGATATTTGATGACATGTTTGTTTTTACTTTTTTAGCATAGAGTGCTCTTTTATAGCAAAAGCCATGATGTACCAACTCATCTTGGATCCAGCATTCAATGCAGAATTTGGACAATGCTACAGCCCAACTTGTGGGGTGAGACTGCACAGCGCACGGGCCGGACACCAAGAAGTGTGAGGGCCGGTGTTTCCTGTGTTATCACTAAGTACATTCATTTAAAGATGAACTCATTTGCGAGCGCTGGAGGTGAAGATTGAGGTTTCAGAAGACGATTTAACCGTGGCCTTTTCCTACTAACTACACAGGACGTTTGAGCTTGTCTTCCCACAAGTGGCTATGGGAAAAGGTCGTTGTTTCACCAATTCTGGCCCAGAGTTTGTGTCGACTGTTGACGGCCAAGGAACATTTTCACAATGGCAACATGATGCTATCGTTTTGGTTATCGGTCCTCTTCTGGGTTTGAGATGAATGGTCAGCCATATCACTTTTGCTTGTGGTTCCACTGGGCAGGTTGTTGTTGTCCAGTACAGACCCATTCCATGTCCAAAAAATGGACGTTGGGAACCACTGCGCATTTTTTTTTAAGTAGATCAAATGTGTCTCCCAGGTGGCTGTTCCAGCGTCATGCTAACATCTCTACATATGCCATACATTACATCTGCATATGCAATTTCAACTGGAATTCACTGTTTTGTTTATATCTCACAAATAGTTGACACAGTGGTCCACTATAATAAGGAACAACAGCGATAATAACAGTCATCAAGATATGGTATTTGTGCCGCTTCATTCTCACATGACCTTTGTACTAATGTGCGGCAATCATGTTTTGGCAATTTCCTTTCCCTAAAGTGGTTGTAAAGCTCACAGCCGCTTAACAAATGTGCTTCCACCTGTGGGTGAGCCTGGGACCGCTCTCTGTTTGCTGTGAGGAAGGACTGTTATTCCACCTGTGGGTGAGCCTGGGACCGCTCTCTGTTTGCTGTGAGGAAGGACTGTTATTCCACCTGTGGGTGAGCCTGGGACCGCTCTCTGTTTGCTGTGAGGAAGGACTGTTATTCCACCTGTGGGTGAGCCTGGGACCGCTCTCTGTTTGCTGTGAGGAAGGACTGTTATTCCACCTGTGGGTGAGCCTGGGACCGCTCTCTGTTTGCTGTGAGGAAGGACTGTTATTCCACACTGGCCATATGGCCTTTCTGGTGACATTTGTACCAGATCTCCGGGGTGGATCTTCTTTGCCCTTTCCCCCATCTTTATGTTTTCCCTTCAGCTGACAAAAGGAATTCATTACAGTCGTAATTACAATTCACCGTTCTAATGAAACCCAAACACGTCACGGCGCCATCTAAATGGCTCCATCCAAATCTGGAGGATTAAATCCTCTTTATTGGTCATATACATGCGCACACACTGTGTGTGCATGTACACACACAGTGAAATGAGTTTCTCTGCATTTAACCCATCCTAGTATGAGGAGCAGTGGGCAGCTATTTGATATACAGCTGCCCGGGGGGGAAGTGCAGGGGGGTCCGGTACCTTGCTCAAGGGAACCTCGGCAGTGTCCGGGTGTTTCAGGTTCGAGGACTTGAACCCGGCGACCCTCCGATCCCCGAGCCTAGTCCCGACAGATTAAACTATCCCGCCGCCAGACCGGAGCTGTGCTGCCGCCGTAAACGTCGGAGCACGCAAAACGCCACGATAAAAGGCCACAACTGCCAATTTAGCCACGAGTGGGAGCAGAAGGAAGAGGCTTTAGCAGACGTTTGAGTGACAGCAGCTTTCAGAAACAACAAGCAAATGAGCATGCCTGAAACAAACAGCTCCCATCCTGCCCAGAGGCAGAGATCAATACCCACTCTAGACCCACTGGGCTGTGGCGGAGGAGGGGTTGGGCGGGTGGGGGGGAAGTCAAACCTCAACTGCACATTTAAACACCACAGACTAACGGGGCCTATCGTCTCACAGAATTGTACCGTTGGGGTGAGCCGTGTCGGGAAACAAAGGACAAATTAAACCGGTCAATTCTCACACCGTCGCTATGGCGATGTATGGGCTGTATCGACCCAGCTTGTTAGCATTGGCGCCACGAACGCACACGTAAAACAGAGACGCAGCAGAAACATAACGTGCCACCCGTGTTGAGTGACAATCTGCTTTTTTTTGCTGATGGTGAAGACGAGACTGAATTTGTGAATGCTGTCAGTCAAACAAAAGGTCTTGAGACCAATCAGTGTGTGATTAAACCCCCTTGATTCTGATTGTTTGTACGGCGTCAACGCGGATTGCAAACTGCCAGGCGGTTGCCGGGGAAACGCTGTCTCGCCCGTTTATTTGCATACGGCTGTTTTTATTTCAAGTCAAGTTGCGTGTTGTGTCAAAGTGAGTTCATTCCAGTTAGGCCCGTTAGCCTGAAGCCAAACAACACTCACACTTCCATGACTAGTCTGCAAAGATAGCTCAACTCATTCTGTCAGTCAGCCCCCAAAGCATTGTGCCCCATACTGGTGGTGCTGGTAACTTTCTACAGTGACTCATACAGCTGACAGCTGGATGAGGACTGAGAAATATCTTTATACAGAGTGTCAATATAGATGAGAGATGCTTGGATATGATTATATAGCTATAGAACCACTGTATGTGTGTGTGTGTGTGTGTGGGTGTGTTTACAAAAAAATATATGCAGTAGCAATTAATGCAAATAACGCCTCGCTAATTTAATCGGTAAAATAGCCGTCTAATTCCAGAAATTGCTATAATCAGAGTGAATGATACATACAAACACATAGTGCATAATTAATTACACAACAAATGATGCCTAAAGGTCAACAAACACTTTCAGAATGAAGACGATGTCCATACTGTCGTTAAGTCAGACAAACCGGAGCTCTGAAATGTGCAGTGAGCATGTCCCGTGTGCAGTGTGCAGTGTGCATGTCCCGTGTGCATGCACAGTGAGCATGTGCAGTGTGCATGTCCCGTGTGCATGTGCAGTGTGCATGTCCCGTGTGCATGTGCAGTGTGCATGCACAGTGAGCATGTGCAGTGTGCATGTCCGGTGTGCATGTGCAGTGTGCATGTCCCGTGTGCATGCACACTGCACATGGTGCAGTGGTGGTACTGCGGTGGTTGTGGAGGTGGTGGCGGCGGCATGAAAAGTGTACATTTTCAGCCCACTAAAGTCCATCCATTTGTAGTCCATTAGCTGTCAGTAGCAGCCAGCGCGGGCCTGTTCTCGGCCCGCTCCATTCATATGAGTCACATAGCGGCGCTGATGCATCCCAACATGGTGGTCATGGTGTCTTCTCCTTGTAGCTGAAGAATAGCTTCCTTGTGTCCTGGTGGCTCTGCCT
Source organism: Muraenolepis orangiensis (assembly GCA_027704905.1). NCBI lineage: Eukaryota > Metazoa > Chordata > Actinopteri > Gadiformes > Muraenolepididae > Muraenolepis > Muraenolepis orangiensis. Next base: position 7,432 of record JANIIK010001822.1, read on the forward strand.
CTCCGTGGCGCTGAGCCCCCAGGCCACGCAGGCCGTCTCTGGTCCATCTCTCCTGCCTGGGGGCACTGGGTTTGTTCGCCTGCTGGATTCAATGTTACTTCCCTTTTGTGGTTGTTTTCAGATTCTAAAATGTGTTGTTGTGTTCCCTGATAATGTTGCTCTTGTTGCATTTCTGTGTATGTGCTCTGTCTTTCTGTGTGTCCCTCTGCCTCTCTCTCTCTCTCTCTCTCTCTCTCTCTCTCTCTCTCTCTCTCTCTCTCTCTCTCTCTCTCTCTCTCTCTCTCTCTCTCTCTCTCTCTCTCTCTCTCTCTCTCTCTCTCTCTCTCTCTCTCTCTCTCTCTCTCTCTCTCTCTCTCTCTCTCTCTCTCTCTCTCTCTCTCTCTCTCTCAACCTGCTCTGGAGAATGTTTTGACGGCTTCGCTGTTTTGCCAACGTGGTTATTATTATAAGCTAAAGCACATAAATGAGTCAGGCAATGACTCAAAGCATTTTAAAGTGCCAGTAGTGCAGCAGCATCATGAATTCAGTGCAGAACAGTGCAGTAACTGTAATGAGTCCAGCAAAGTATGACAGCGTAATGTTAATGACAATGTTATGATAGTGGCAGCACTCCTAGCAGTTCAGTAGGTCACTGCCTGTGGATCAAACTATCCTTGAACCTGGTAGTCGTTGTACGGATGCTGCAGAACCGACGACCGGACGGTAGGGGGGAAGAGATGGAGCCCAGGGTGGTTGGGAACCTCCCAGGCATAACAGGTATAACAGGCAACTGTAAACACATTCAACCGCCCTCTTTAAGATGAATGCAGTGACAAACTGAATATGCTCTGTGGGGTTAAGTTAACGTTACATTTGGTTATGGATGAGAGAAGTGGGAAAAGCTGTGACTCCTGTAAACGCTTAACGTTAGTAGTGTCCAACTCAACAGCGTACTGACCAGCAGTAGTGTCCTTTATCCTGACTCTGGTGAAGACTAATCTAATGTCAATGATTAGAACCACTTATTGTTAGACAAGTAAAAAGAAAATAACGGTACAACTGCATCTGATCGTACGTCTGGTACATTTTAAATTGTTTGTATTTTTCAGTAATACGATATTGACAAGAAGACAGCTAGACGTGGTAAACGACTAATAAGATGGCTCCAGAGGGAGAGATTGTTGGTGAGGAAAAAGCGATGCCCTGTGTGCAACTACAGAATGAAATTAAAACAAACCAACAGGACCAAGGATGTGTCAGTGCAGGGTAGAGGTATAGGACCCGAAAGCAGAGTGACAGAAGCCAGGTAGAACAGGTGTTTAATGATCGGCGCACACGCCGATTAACGCCAGCAAAAGGCAAAAGGTACAGACAGGGCAAATCCAGAAAGGTGGTCAAGGCAAGCAGAGGTCGTCAACAGGATGTCGAGGGTTGAGGCAGAGGTACAAAAAAGGTACAAAACAGGCTAAAACAAGGTCGTTCTCCAGGTGAGGGTCAAAGCACGGAGGATCAATAGACAGAACACAATGAACTTAACTTGATACCAACGTGAGGCTTTAGGAGAAATCAGGGTGATAATCCAGCATTGAGTAACACAACAGACATGGCTTGAATACAGCTTGGTCAATGAGGAGCGATTAACAGGTGAGTTCAGTGTGAAACGGCTGGCAGGGAAAACACGGAGTGGCATTTCGAACGGAGTCCGGTGACATCGCGGATCCACGAAGCCAGTGGAGATCCAGGACTAGTAGAGGAAAGAGCTGGGTTGGACCGTGACAAGAACTTCCTCAAACATGACTAGAAATGATCCATCTGCATTTTGATTGGGCCAGGGCCCTTGCGCCCTGTATTAACAAGCTGCCACTGATATAAACACATCAATCTGATTCAATGTAGGTTTAAAGCCAAGTCAATTTAAACATACAAGGAATTTGCATCCTTGTTATATAGATATGTGAATATATGTATGTATGTGTATCAATACATACATACATGTAAAAGGGTTAGTAAAAAAGCTTTATAAAGACCTATCTTTTTATACACACACACACATACATATATATATACACATATATATATACACACATATATACACACATATATATATACACACATATATATATATACACATACACACATATACAGTTGAAACCAGAAGTTTACATACACTATATGAAAAGACACATACGATTTTTTTCCGCACTGTCTGACATGAAATCAGACTAAACTTTTCCTGATTTAGGTCCGTTAGGATTACCAAAATTATTTCTATTGGCTAAAGGCTAGAATAATGAGAGAATGAATTAAGGATTTTAAGAAGGAACAATTGTTTTATTACTTTCTTCAAAGTCAGAAGTTTACATACATTTCATTAGTATTTGGTACCATTGCTTTTAAACTGTATGACTTGGGTCAAACGTTTTGGATATCCTTCCACAAGCTTCTCACAATAGTTGGCAGGAATTTTGGCCCATTCCTCCTGACAAAACTGGTGTAACTGAGCCAAGTTTGTAGGCCGTCTTGCTCGCACATGCCTTTTCAGCTCTGCCCATACATTTTCAATGGGATTCAGATCAGGGCTTTGTGATGGCCACTCCAAAACATTCACTTTGTTATCCTCAAGCCACTTTTTAACCAGTTTGGCAGTGTGCTTCGGGTCATTGTCCATTTGGAAGACCCATTTGCGCCCAAGCTTTAACTTTCTGGTTGATGTCTTGAGATGTTGCTTTAATATTTCCACATAATGTTCTTTTCTCATGATGCCATCTATTTTGTGAAGTGCACCAGTCCCTCCTGCAGCAAAACAACCCCATAACATGATGCTGCCACCTCCGTATTTCACAGTTGGGATGGTGTTCTCAGGCTTGCAAGCTTCCCCCTTTTTCCTCCAAACGTATCGATGGTCATTATGGCCAAACAGTTCAATTTTAGTTTCGTCAGACCACAGGACATGTCTCCAAAAATGAAGGTCTTTGTCTCTGTGCGCATTTGCGAACTGTAATCTAGCTTTTTTGTGTTTCTTTTGGAGTAATGGCTTCTTCCTGGCAGAGTAGCCTTTCAGCCCATGTCGGTACAGTACTCGTTTCACTGTGGATAATGACACACTCTTACCAGCTTCAGCCAGCGTCTTCACAAGGTCTTTTGCTTTGGTTCTTGGGTTGGTATGCACTTTTCGGACCAAAGCACGTTCATCTCTGGGACACAGAACGCGTCTCCTTCCTGAGCGGTATGATGGCTGGACATTCCCATGGTGTTTATACTTGCGTATAATAGTTTGAACGGATGAACGTGGCACCTTCAGGCATCTGGAAATTGCACCCAAGGATGAACCAGTCTTGTGCAAGTCCACAATTCTCTTCCTGAGATCTTGGCTGATTTCTTTTGACTTTCCCATGATGTTGCACAAATAAGCAGTGTGTTTCAGGTGTGCCTTAAAATACATCCACAGGTGTGTATCTAATTAACTCAGATGTTGTCAATAAACCTATCAGAAGCTTCCAAAGACATGACATCATCATCTGGGCTTTTCCCAAAAGGCATAGTAGTCTTAGTGTATTGTAAACTTCTGACTTTGAAGAAAGTAATAAAACAATTGTTCCTTCTTAAAAAAAAATTCCTTCTCTCATTATTCTAGCATTTAGCCAATAGAAATACTTTTGGTAATCCTAACGGACCTAAATCAGGAAAAGTTTAGTCTGATTTCATGTCAGACAGTGCGGAAAAAAAATCGTATGTGTCTTTTCATATAGTGTATGTAAACTTCTGGTTTCAACTGTACATATACACATATATATATATATATATACACATATATAGATATATACACATATATAGACAGATATATATATAGACAAAAACAAACTTGACCGTTATAAAGCACGGGCCCAAGCGTCCAGCCAAATCTGCCCCGAAGAGTGTTGCCCGGAAGAGGAGCGCCACGGAGGGAGGGAAAGGTCCAACGGACCCCCTGCCAGTGTCGGAGAAACCTTGGGCAGCTCTACGAAAGGAGGAGGGATTCAGTTGTGCTGGAATCCCTAAAGGGAAAGCGCTCGGTCGCGCAGACTGCCTTCAGCAAGAGGCCCAACAAGCTGGCTCTTACGATTAACCTGCTCGAGGAGAGGAATCTCATTGAGGAGTTATATGGCCTTGTTGTGGGCTTTGGTAGGGTCAGCGACACAGGGGCTGAATACGTCGATGCTCTCGAAATGGAGGCAGAAGAAAACGATGATCCCCAGGTGAGAGAAGAAGTCGAGAGCATAAAAGCGAAAACAACGAAGTGCTCAACCCGATATGAAGAAATGCTTCCACTCACTAAAGAAGCACGATGGTCCAGATTCGCTGAAGAGGACATCAGATTGTATGCCGAGAAAGCGGGAAAGAGAGGGCTGTCTGGGTAACATCTCCAAACAAGGAGCTAGCTATGAACACAGAACCTTCAGACGCTGCAGCTTCTTCAACCAACAGTAAAGAGAGGGCTGTAGCTTCTTCAACCAACAGTAAAAAGAGGGCTGTAGCTTCTTCAACCAACAGTAAAGAGAGGGCTGTCTGGGTAACATCTCCAAACAAGGAGCTAGCTATGAACACAGAACCTTCAGACGCTGCAGCTTCTTCAACCAACAGTAAAGAGAGGGCTGTAGCTTCTTCAACCAACAGTAAAGAGAGGGCTGTCTGGGTAACATCTCCAAACAAGGAGCTAGCTATGAACACAGAACCTTCAGACGCTGCAGCTTCTTCAACCAACAGTAAAGAGAGGGCTGTAGCTTCTTCAACCAACAGTAAAGAGAGGGCTGTAGCTTCTTCAACCAACAGTAAAGAGAGGGCTGTCTGGGTAACATCTCCAAACAAGGAGCTAGCTATGAACACAGAACCTTCAGACGCTGCAGCTTCTTCAACCAACAGTAAAGAGAGGGCTGTAGCTTCTTCAACCAACAGTAAAGAGAGGGCTGTAGCTTCTTCAACCAACAGTAAAGAGAGTGCTGTCTGGGTAACATCTCCAAACAAGGAGCTAGCTATGAACACAGAACCTTCAGACGCTGCAGCTTCTTCAACCAACAGTAAAGAGAGGGCTGTAGCTTCTTCAACCAACAGTAAAGAGAGGGCTGTAGCTTCTTCAACCAACAGTAAAGAGAGGGCTGTAGCTTCTTCAACCAACAGTAAAGAGAGGGCTGTCTGGGTAACATCTCCAAACAAGGAGCTAGCTATGAACACAGAACCTTCAGACGCTGCAGCTTCTTCAACCAACAGTAAAGAGAGGGCTGTAGCTTCTTCAACCAACAGTAAAGAGAAGGCTGTCTGGGTAACATCTCCAAACAAGGAGCTAGCTATGAACACAGAACCTTCAGACGCTGCAGCTTCTTCAACCAACAGTAAAGAGAGGGCTGTAGCTTCTTCAACCAACAGTAAAGAGAGGGCTGTCTGGGTAACATCTCCAAACAAGGAGCTAGCTATGAACACAGAACCTTCAGACGCTGCAGCTTCTTCAACCAACAGTAAAGAGAGGGCTGTCTGGGTAACATCTCCAAACAAGGAGCTAGCTATGAACACAGAACCTTCAGACGCTGCAGCTTCTTCAACCAACAGTAAAGAGAGGGCTGTAGCTTCTTCAACCAACAGTAAAGAGAGGGCTGTAGCTTCTTCAACCAACAGTAAAGAGAGGGATGTCTGGGTAACATCTCCAAACAAGGAGCTAGCTATGAACACAGAACCTTCAGACGCTTTAGCTTCTTCAACCAACAGTAAAGAGAGGGCTGTAGCTTCTTCAACCAACAGTAAAGAGAGGGCTGTCTGGGTAACATCTCCAAACAAGGAGCTAGCTATGAACACAGAACCTTCAGACGCTGCAGCTTCTTCAACCAACAGTAAAGAGAGGGCTGTAGCTTCTTCAACCAACAGTAAAGAGAGGGCTGTAGCTTCTTCAACCAACAGTAAAGAGAGGGCTGACTGGGTAACATCTCCAAACAAGGAGCTAGCTATGAACACAGAACCTTCAGACGCTGCAGCTTCTTCAACCAACAGTAAAGAGAGGGCTGTAGCTTCTTCAACCAACAGTAAAGAGAGGGCTGTAGCTTCTTCAACCAACAGTAAAGAGAGGGCTGTCTGGGTAACATCTCCAAACAAGGAGCTAGCTATGAACACAGAACCTTCAGACGCTGCAGCTTCTTCAACCAACAGTAAAGAGAGGGCTGTAGCTTCTTCAACCAACAGTAAAGAGAGGGCTGTCTGGGTAACATCTCCAAACAAGGAGCTAGCTATGAACACAGAACCTTCAGACGCTGCAGCTTCTTCAACCAACAGTAAAGAGAGGGCTGTCTGGGTAACATCTCCAAACAAGGAGCTAGCTATGAACACAGAACCTTCAGACGCTGCAGCTTCTTCAACCAACAGTAAAGAGAGGGCTGTAGCTTCTTCAACCAACAGTAAAGAGAGGGCTGTCTGGGTAACATCTCCAAACAAGGAGCTAGCTATGAACACAGAACCTTCAGACGCTGCAGCTTCTTCAACCAACAGTAAAGAGAGGGCTGTCTGGGTAACATCTCCAAACAAGGAGCTAGCTATGAACACAGAACCTTCAGACGCTGCAGCTTCTTCAACCAACAGTAAAGAGAGGGCTGTAGCTTCTTCAACCAACAGTAAAGAGAGGGCTGTCTGGGTAACATCTCCAAACAAGGAGCTAGCTATGAACACAGAACCTTCAGACGCTGCAGCTTCTTCAACCAACAGTAAAGAGAGGGCTGTAGCTTCTTCAACCAACAGTAAAGAGAGGGCTGTAGCTTCTTCAACCAACAGTAAAGAGAGGGCTGTCTGGGTAACATCTCCAAACAAGGAGCTAGCTATGAACACAGAACCTTCAGACGCTGCAGCTTCTTCAACCAACAGTAAAGAGAGGGCTGTAGCTTCTTCAACCAACAGTAAAGAGAGGGCTGTAGCTTCTTCAACCAACAGTAAAGAGAGGGCTGTCTGGGTAACATCTCCAAACAAGGAGCGAGCTATGAACACAGAACCTTCAGACGCTGCAGCTTCTTCAACCAACAGTAAAGAGAGGGCTGTAGCTTCTTCAACCAACAGTAAAGAGAGGGCTGTCTGGGTAACATCTCCAAACAAGGAGCTAGCTATGAACACAGAACCTTCAGACGCTGCAGCTTCTTCAACCAACAGTAAAGAGAGGGCTGTCTGGGTAACATCTCCAAACAAGGAGCTAGCGAAGAACACAGAACCTTCAGACGCTGCAGCTTCTTCAACCAACAGTAAAGAGAGGGCTGTAGCTTCTTCAACCAACAGTAAAGAGAGGGCTGTCTGGGTAACATCTCCAAACAAGGAGCTAGCTATGAACACAGAACCTTCAGACGCTGCAGCTTCTTCAACCAACAGTAAAGAGAGGGCTGTAGCTTCTTCAACCAACAGTAAAGAGAGGGCTGTCTGGGTAACATCTCCAAACAAGGAGCTAGCTATGAACACAGAACCTTCAGACGCTGCAGCTTCTTCAACCAACAGTAAAGAGAGGGCTGTAGCTTCTTCAACCAACAGTAAAGAGAGGGCTGTAGCTTCTTCAACCAACAGTAAAGAGAGGGCTGTCTGGGTAACATCTCCAAACAAGGAGCTAGCTATGAACACAGAACCTTCAGACGCTGCAGCTTCTTCAACCAACAGTAAAGAGAGGGCTGTAGCTTCTTCAACCAACAGTAAAGAGAGGGCTGTCTGGGTAACATCTCCAAACAAGGAGCTAGCTATGAACACAGAACCTTCAGACGCTGCAGCTTCTTCAACCAACAGTAAAGAGAGGGCTGTAGCTTCTTCAACCAACAGTAAAGAGAGGGCTGTCTGGGTAACATCTCCAAACAAGGAGCTAGCTATGAACACAGAACCTTCAGACGCTGCAGCTTCTTCAACCAACAGTAAAAAGAGGGCTGTAGCTTCTTCAACCAACAGTAAAGAGAGGGCTGTCTGGGTAACATCTCCAAACAAGGAGCTAGCTATGAACACAGAACCTTCAGACGCTGCAGCTTCTTCAACCAACAGTAAAGAGAGGGCTGTCTGGGTAACATCTCCAAACAAGGAGCTAGCGAAGAACACAGAACCTTCAGACGCTGCAGCTTCTTCAACCAACAGTAAAGAGAGGGCTGTAGCTTCTTCAACCAACAGTAAAGAGAGGGCTGTCTGGGTAACATCTCCAAACAAGGAGCTAGCTATGAACACAGAACCTTCAGACGCTGCAGCTTCTTCAACCAACAGTAAAGAGAGGGCTGTCTGGGTAACATCTCCAAACAAGGAGCTAGCTATGAACACAGAACCTTCAGACGCTGCAGCTTCTTCAACCAACAGTAAAGAGAGGGCTGTAGCTTCTTCAACCAACAGTAAAGAGAGGGCTGTAGCTTCTTCAACCAACAGTAAAGAGAGGGCTGACTGGGTAACATCTCCAAACAAGGAGCTAGCTATGAACACAGAACCTTCAGACGCTGCAGCTTCTTCAACCAACAGTAAAGAGAGGGCTGTAGCTTCTTCAACCAACAGTAAAGAGAGGGCTGTAGCTTCTTCAACCAACAGTAAAGAGAGGGCTGTCTGGGTAACATCTCCAAACAAGGAGCTAGCTATGAACACAGAACCTTCAGACGCTGCAGCTTCTTCAACCAACAGTAAAGAGAGGGCTGTAGCTTCTTCAACCAACAGTAAAGAGAGGGCTGTCTGGGTAACATCTCCAAACAAGGAGCTAGCTATGAACACAGAACCTTCAGACGCTGCAGCTTCTTCAACCAACAGTAAAGAGAGGGCTGTCTGGGTAACATCTCCAAACAAGGAGCTAGCTATGAACACAGAACCTTCAGACGCTGCAGCTTCTTCAACCAACAGTAAAGAGAGGGCTGTAGCTTCTTCAACCAACAGTAAAGAGAGGGCTGTCTGGGTAACATCTCCAAACAAGGAGCTAGCTATGAACACAGAACCTTCAGACGCTGCAGCTTCTTCAACCAACAGTAAAGAGAGGGCTGTCTGGGTAACATCTCCAAACAAGGAGCTAGCTATGAACACAGAACCTTCAGACACTGCAGCTTCTTCAACCAACAGTAAAGAGAGGGCTGTAGCTTCTTCAACCAACAGTAAAGAGAGGGCTGTCTGGGTAACATCTCCAAACAAGGAGCTAGCTATGAACACAGAACCTTCAGACGCTGCAGCTTCTTCAACCAACAGTAAAGAGAGGGCTGTAGCTTCTTCAACCAACAGTAAAGAGAGGGCTGTAGCTTCTTCAACCAACAGTAAAGAGAGGGCTGTCTGGGTAACATCTCCAAACAAGGAGCTAGCTATGAACACAGAACCTTCAGACGCTGCAGCTTCTTCAACCAACAGTAAAGAGAGGGCTGTAGCTTCTTCAACCAACAGTAAAGAGAGGGCTGTAGCTTCTTCAACCAACAGTAAAGAGAGGGCTGTCTGGGTAACATCTCCAAACAAGGAGCGAGCTATGAACACAGAACCTTCAGACGCTGCAGCTTCTTCAACCAACAGTAAAGAGAGGGCTGTAGCTTCTTCAACCAACAGTAAAGAGAGGGCTGTCTGGGTAACATCTCCAAACAAGGAGCTAGCTATGAACACAGAACCTTCAGACGCTGCAGCTTCTTCAACCAACAGTAAAGAGAGGGCTGTAGCTTCTTCAACCAACAGTAAAGAGAGGGCTGTAGCTTCTTCAACCAACAGTAAAGAGAGGGCTGTCTGGGTAACATCTCCAAACAAGGAGCTAGCTATGAACACAGAACCTTGAGACGCTGCAGCTTCTTCAATCAACAGTAAAGAGAGGGCTGTCTGGGTAACATCTCCAAACAAGGAGCTAGCTATGAACACAGAACCTTCAGACGCTGCAGCTTCTTCAACCAACAGTAAAGAGAGGGCTGTAGCTTCTTCAACCAACAGTAAAGAGAGGGCTGTCTGGGTAACATCTCCAAACAAGGAGCTAGCTATGAACACAGAACCTTCAGACGCTGCAGCTTCTTCAACCAACAGTAAAGAGAGGGCTGTAGCTTCTTCAACCAACAGTAAAGAGAGGGCTGTCTGGGTAACATCTCCAAACAAGGAGCTAGCTATGAACACAGAACCTTCAGACGCTGCAGCTTCTTCAACCAACAGTAAAGAGAGGGCTGTAGCTTCTTCAACCAACAGTAAAGAGAGGGCTGTCTGGGTAACATCTCCAAACAAGGAGCTAGCTATGAACACAGAACCTTCAGACGCTGCAGCTTCTTCAACCAACAGTAAAGAGAGGGCTGTCTGGGTAACATCTCCAAACAAGGAGCTAGCTATGAACACAGAACCTTCAGACGCTGCAGCTTCTTCAACCAACAGTAAAGAGAGGGCTGTAGCTTCTTCAACCAACAGTAAAGAGAGGGCTGTCTGGGTAACATCTCCAAACAAGGAGCTAGCTATGAACACAGAACCTTCAGACGCTGCAGCTTCTTCAACCAACAGTAAAGAGAGGGCTGTAGCTTCTTCAACCAACAGTAAAGAGAGGGCTGTAGCTTCTTCAACCAACAGTAAAGAGAGGGCTGTCTGGGTAACATCTCCAAACAAGGAGCTAGCTATGAACACAGAACCTTCAGACGCTGCAGCTTCTTCAACCAACAGTAAAGAGAGGGCTGTAGCTTCTTCAACCAACAGTAAAGAGAGGGCTGTAGCTTCTTCAACCAACAGTAAAGAGAGGGCTGTCTGGGTAACATCTCCAAACAAGGAGCTAGCTATGAACACAGAACCTTCAGACGCTGCAGCTTCTTCAACCAACAGTAAAGAGAGGGCTGTAGCTTCTTCAACCAACAGTAAAGAGAGGGCTGTCTGGGTAACATCTCCAAACAAGGAGCTAGCTATGAACACAGAACCTTCAGACGCTGCAGCTTCTTCAACCAACAGTAAAGAGAGGGCTGTCTGGGTAACATCTCCAAACAAGGAGCTAGCGAAGAACACAGAACCTTCAGACGCTGCAGCTTCTTCAACCAACAGTAAAGAGAGGGCTGTAGCTTCTTCAACCAACAGTAAAGAGAGGGCTGTCTGGGTAACATCTCCAAACAAGGAGCTAGCTATGAACACAGAACCTTCAGACGCTGCAGCTCCTTCAACCAACAGTAAAGAGAGGGCTGTAGCTTCTTCAACCAACAGTAAAGAGAGGGCTGTCTGGGTAACATCTCCAAACAAGGAGCTAGCTATGAACACAGAACCTTCAGACGCTGCAGCTTCTTCAACCAACAGTAAAGAGAGGGCTGTAGCTTCTTCAACCAACAGTAAAGAGAGGGCTGTAGCTTCTTCAACCAACAGTAAAGAGAGGGATGTCTGGGTAACATCTCCAAACAAGGAGCTAGCTATGAACACAGAACCTTCAGACGCTGCAGCTTCTTCAACCAACAGTAAAGAGAGGGCTGTAGCTTCTTCAACCAACAGTAAAGAGAGGGCTGTCTGGGTAACATCTCCAAACAAGGAGCTAGCTATGAACACAGAACCTTCAGACGCTGCAGCTTCTTCAACCAACAGTAAAGAGAGGGCCGTAGCTTCTTCAACCAACAGTAAAGAGAGGGCTGTAGCTTCTTCAACCAACAGTAAAGAGAGGGCTGTAGCTTCTTCAACCAACAGTAAAGAGAGGGCTGTCTGGGTAACATCTCCAAACAAGGAGCTAGCTATGAACACAGAACCTTCAGACGCTGCAGCTTCTTCAACCAACAGTAAAGAGAGGGCTGTAGCTTCTTCAACCAACAGTAAAGAGAGGGCTGTAGCTTCTTCAACCAACAGTAAAGAGAGGGCTGTCTGGGTAACATCTCCAAACAAGGAGCTAGCTATGAACACAGAACCTTCAGACGCTGCAGCTTCTTCAACCAACAGTAAAGAGAGGGCTGTAGCTTCTTCAACCAACAGTAAAGAGAGGGCTGTAGCTTCTTCAACCAACAGTAAAGAGAGGGCTGTCTGGGTAACATCTCCAAACAAGGAGCTAGCTATGAACACAGAACCTTGAGACGCTGCAGCTTCTTCAATCAACAGTAAAGAGAGGGCTGTCTGGGTAACATCTCCAAACAAGGAGCTAGCTATGAACACAGAACCTTCAGACGCTGCAGCTTCTTCAACCAACAGTAAAGAGAGGGCTGTAGCTTCTTCAACCAACAGTAAAGAGAGGGCTGTCTGGGTAACATCTCCAAACAAGGAGCTAGCTATGAACACAGAACCTTCAGACGCTGCAGCTTCTTCAACCAACAGTAAAGAGAGGGCTGTAGCTTCTTCAACCAACAGTAAAGAGAGGGCTGTCTGGGTAACATCTCCAAACAAGGAGCTAGCTATGAACACAGAACCTTCAGACGCTGCAGCTTCTTCAACCAACAGTAAAGAGAGGGCTGTAGCTTCTTCAACCAACAGTAAAGAGAGGGCTGTCTGGGTAACATCTCCAAACAAGGAGCTAGCTATGAACACAGAACCTTCAGACGCTGCAGCTTCTTCAACCAACAGTAAAGAGAGGGCTGTCTGGGTAACATCTCCAAACAAGGAGCTAGCTATGAACACAGAACCTTCAGACGCTGCAGCTTCTTCAACCAACAGTAAAGAGAGGGCTGTAGCTTCTTCAACCAACAGTAAAGAGAGGGCTGTCTGGGTAACATCTCCAAACAAGGAGCTAGCTATGAACACAGAACCTTCAGACGCTGCAGCTTCTTCAACCAACAGTAAAGAGAGGGCTGTAGCTTCTTCAACCAACAGTAAAGAGAGGGCTGTCTGGGTAACATCTCCAAACAAGGAGCTAGCTATGAACACAGAACCTTCAGACGCTGCAGCTTCTTCAACCAACAGTAAAGAGAGGGCTGTAGCTTCTTCAACCAACAGTAAAGAGAGGGCTGTCTGGGTAACATCTCCAAACAAGGAGCTAGCTATGAACACAGAACCTTCAGACGCTGCAGCTTCTTCAACCAACAGTAAAAAGAGGGCTGTAGCTTCTTCAACCAACAGTAAAGAGAGGGCTGTCTGGGTAACATCTCCAAACAAGGAGCTAGCTATGAACACAGAACCTTCAGACGCTGCAGCTTCTTCAACCAACAGTAAAGAGAGGGCTGTCTGGGTAACATCTCCAAACAAGGAGCTAGCGAAGAACACAGAACCTTCAGACGCTGCAGCTTCTTCAACCAACAGTAAAGAGAGGGCTGTAGCTTCTTCAACCAACAGTAAAGAGAGGGCTGTCTGGGTAACATCTCCAAACAAGGAGCTAGCTATGAACACAGAACCTTCAGACGCTGCAGCTTCTTCAACCAACAGTAAAGAGAGGGCTGTCTGGGTAACATCTCCAAACAAGGAGCTAGCTATGAACACAGAACCTTCAGACGCTGCAGCTTCTTCAACCAACAGTAAAGAGAGGGCTGTAGCTTCTTCAACCAACAGTAAAGAGAGGGCTGTCTGGGTAACATCTCCAAACAAGGAGCTAGCTATGAACACAGAACCTTCAGACGCTGCAGCTTCTTCAACCAACAGTAAAGAGAGGGCTGTAGCTTCTTCAACCAACAGTAAAGAGAGGGCTGTAGCTTCTTCAACCAACAGTAAAGAGAGGGCTGTCTGGGTAACATCTCCAAACAAGGAGCTAGCTATGAACACAGAACCTTCAGACGCTGCAGCTTCTTCAACCAACAGTAAAGAGAGGGCTGTAGCTTCTTCAACCAACAGTAAAGAGAGGGCTGTAGCTTCTTCAACCAACAGTAAAGAGAGGGCTGTCTGGGTAACATCTCCAAACAAGGAGCTAGCTATGAACACAGAACCTTCAGACGCTGCAGCTTCTTCAACCAACAGTAAAGAGAGGGCTGTAGCTTCTTCAACCAACAGTAAAGAGAGGGCTGTCTGGGTAACATCTCCAAACAAGGAGCTAGCTATGAACACAGAACCTTCAGACGCTGCAGCTTCTTCAACCAACAGTAAAGAGAGGGCTGTAGCTTCTTCAACCAACAGTAAAGAGAGGGCTGTCTGGGTAACATCTCCAAACAAGGAGCTAGCTATGAACACAGAACCTTCAGACGCTGCAGCTTCTTCAACCAACAGTAAAGAGAGGGCTGTAGCTTCTTCAACCAACAGTAAAGAGAGGGCTGTCTGGGTAACATCTCCAAACAAGGAGCTAGCTATGAACACAGAACCTTCAGACGCTGCAGCTTCTTCAACCAACAGTAAAAAGAGGGCTGTATCTTCTTCAACCAACAGTAAAGAGAGGGCTGTCTGGGTAACATCTCCAAACAAGGAGCTAGCTATGAACACAGAACCTTCAGACGCTGCAGCTTCTTCAACCAACAGTAAAGAGAGGGCTGTCTGGGTAACATCTCCAAACAAGGAGCTAGCGAAGAACACAGAACCTTCAGACGCTGCAGCTTCTTCAACCAACAGTAAAGAGAGGGCTGTAGCTTCTTCAACCAACAGTAAAGAGAGGGCTGTCTGGGTAACATCTCCAAACAAGGAGCTAGCTATGAACACAGAACCTTCAGACGCTGCAGCTTCTTCAACCAACAGTAAAGAGAGGGCTGTCTGGGTAACATCTCCAAACAAGGAGCTAGCTATGAACACAGAACCTTCAGACGCTGCAGCTTCTTCAACCAACAGTAAAGAGAGGGCTGTAGCTTCTTCAACCAACAGTAAAGAGAGGGCTGTCTGGGTAACATCTCCAAACAAGGAGCTAGCTATGAACACAGAACCTTCAGACGCTGCAGCTTCTTCAACCAACAGTAAAGAGAGGGCTGTAGCTTCTTCAACCAACAGTAAAGAGAGGGCTGTAGCTTCTTCAACCAACAGTAAAGAGAGGGCTGTCTGGGTAACATCTCCAAACAAGGAGCTAGCTATGAACACAGAACCTTCAGACGCTGCAGCTTCTTCAACCAACAGTAAAGAGAGGGCTGTAGCTTCTTCAACCAACAGTAAAGAGAGGGCTGTAGCTTCTTCAACCAACAGTAAAGAGAGGGCTGTCTGGGTAACATCTCCAAACAAGGAGCTAGCTATGAACACAGAACCTTCAGACGCTGCAGCTTCTTCAACCAACAGTAAAGAGAGGGCTGTAGCTTCTTCAACCAACAGTAAAGAGAGGGCTGTCTGGGTAACATCTCCAAACAAGGAGCTAGCTATGAACACAGAACCTTCAGACGCTGCAGCTTCTTCAACCAACAGTAAAGAGAGGGCTGTCTGGGTAACATCTCCAAACAAGGAGCTAGCGAAGAACACAGAACCTTCAGACGCTGCAGCTTCTTCAACCAACAGTAAAGAGAGGGCTGTAGCTTCTTCAACCAACAGTAAAGAGAGGGCTGTCTGGGTAACATCTCCAAACAAGGAGCTAGCTATGAACACAGAACCTTCAGACGCTGCAGCTTCTTCAACCAACAGTAAAGAGAGGGCTGTAGCTTCTTCAACCAACAGTAAAGAGAGGGCTGTCTGGGTAACATCTCCAAACAAGGAGCTAGCTATGAACACAGAACCTTCAGACGCTGCAGCTTCTTCAACCAACAGTAAAGAGAGGGCTGTAGCTTCTTCAACCAACAGTAAAGAGAGGGCTGTAGCTTCTTCAACCAACAGTAAAGAGAGGGATGTCTGGGTAACATCTCCAAACAAGGAGCTAGCTATGAACACAGAACCTTCAGACGCTGCAGCTTCTTCAACCAACAGTAAAGAGAGGGCTGTAGCTTCTTCAACCAACAGTAAAGAGAGGGCTGTCTGGGTAACATCTCCAAACAAGGAGCTAGCTATGAACACAGAACCTTCAGACGCTGCAGCTTCTTCAACCAACAGTAAAGAGAGGGCCGTAGCTTCTTCAACCAACAGTAAAGAGAGGGCTGTAGCTTCTTCAACCAACAGTAAAGAGAGGGCTGTAGCTTCTTCAACCAACAGTAAAGAGAGGGCTGTCTGGGTAACATCTCCAAACAAGGAGCTAGCTATGAACACAGAACCTTCAGACGCTGCAGCTTCTTCAACCAACAGTAAAGAGAGGGCTGTAGCTTCTTCAACCAACAGTAAAGAGAGGGCTGTAGCTTCTTCAACCAACAGTAAAGAGAGGGCTGTCTGGGTAACATCTCCAAACAAGGAGCTAGCTATGAACACAGAACCTTCAGACGCTGCAGCTTCTTCAACCAACAGTAAAGAGAGGGCTGTAGCTTCTTCAACCAACAGTAAAGAGAGGGCTGTAGCTTCTTCAATCAACAGTAAAGAGAGGGCTGTCTGGGTAACATCTCCAAACAAGGAGCTAGCTATGAACACAGAACCTTGAGACGCTGCAGCTTCTTCAATCAACAGTAAAGAGAGGGCTGTCTGGGTAACATCTCCAAACAAGGAGCTAGCTATGAACACAGAACCTTCAGACGCTGCAGCTTCTTCAACCAACAGTAAAGAGAGGGCTGTAGCTTCTTCAACCAACAGTAAAGAGAGGGCTGTCTGGGTAACATCTCCAAACAAGGAGCTAGCTATGAACACAGAACCTTCAGACGCTGCAGCTTCTTCAACCAACAGTAAAGAGAGGGCTGTAGCTTCTTCAACCAACAGTAAAGAGAGGGCTGTCTGGGTAACATCTCCAAACAAGGAGCTAGCTATGAACACAGAACCTTCAGACGCTGCAGCTTCTTCAACCAACAGTAAAGAGAGGGCTGTAGCTTCTTCAACCAACAGTAAAGAGAGGGCTGTCTGGGTAACATCTCCAAACAAGGAGCTAGCTATGAACACAGAACCTTCAGACGCTGCAGCTTCTTCAACCAACAGTAAAGAGAGGGCTGTCTGGGTAACATCTCCAAACAAGGAGCTAGCTATGAACACAGAACCTTCAGACGCTGCAGCTTCTTCAACCAACAGTAAAGAGAGGGCTGTAGCTTCTTCAACCAACAGTAAAGAGAGGGCTGTAGCTTCTTCAACCAACAGTAAAGAGAGGGCTGTCTGGGTAACATCTCCAAACAAGGAGCTAGCTATGAACACAGAACCTTCAGACGCTGCAGCTTCTTCAACCAACAGTAAAGAGAGGGCTGTAGCTTCTTCAACCAACAGTAAAGAGAGGGCTGTCTGGGTAACATCTCCAAACAAGGAGCTAGCTATGAACACAGAACCTTCAGACGCTGCAGCTTCTTCAACCAACAGTAAAGAGAGGGCTGTAGCTTCTTCAACCAACAGTAAAGAGAGGGCTGTCTGGGTAACATCTCCAAACAAGGAGCTAGCTATGAACACAGAACCTTCAGACGCTGCAGCTTCTTCAACCAACAGTAAAAAGAGGGCTGTAGCTTCTTCAACCAACAGTAAAGAGAGGGCTGTCTGGGTAACATCTCCAAACAAGGAGCTAGCTATGAACACAGAACCTTCAGACGCTGCAGCTTCTTCAACCAACAGTAAAGAGAGGGCTGTCTGGGTAACATCTCCAAACAAGGAGCTAGCGAAGAACACAGAACCTTCAGACGCTGCAGCTTCTTCAACCAACAGTAAAGAGAGGGCTGTAGCTTCTTCAACCAACAGTAAAGAGAGGGCTGTCTGGGTAACATCTCCAAACAAGGAGCTAGCTATGAACACAGAACCTTCAGACGCTGCAGCTTCTTCAACCAACAGTAAAGAGAGGGCTGTCTGGGTAACATCTCCAAACAAGGAGCTAGCTATGAACACAGAACCTTCAGACGCTGCAGCTTCTTCAACCAACAGTAAAGAGAGGGCTGTAGCTTCTTCAACCAACAGTAAAGAGAGGGCTGTCTGGGTAACATCTCCAAACAAGGAGCTAGCTATGAACACAGAACCTTCAGACGCTGCAGCTTCTTCAACCAACAGTAAAGAGAGGGCTGTAGCTTCTTCAACCAACAGTAAAGAGAGGGCTGTAGCTTCTTCAACCAACAGTAAAGAGAGGGCTGTCTGGGTAACATCTCCAAACAAGGAGCTAGCTATGAACACAGAACCTTCAGACGCTGCAGCTTCTTCAACCAACAGTAAAGAGAGGGCTGTAGCTTCTTCAACCAACAGTAAAGAGAGGGCTGTAGCTTCTTCAACCAACAGTAAAGAGAGGGCTGTCTGGGTAACATCTCCAAACAAGGAGCTAGCTATGAACACAGAACCTTCAGACGCTGCAGCTTCTTCAACCAACAGTAAAGAGAGGGCTGTAGCTTCTTCAACCAACAGTAAAGAGAGGGCTGTCTGGGTAACATCTCCAAACAAGGAGCTAGCTATGAACACAGAACCTTCAGACGCTGCAGCTTCTTCAACCAACAGTAAAGAGAGGGCTGTCTGGGTAACATCTCCAAACAAGGAGCTAGCGAAGAACACAGAACCTTCAGACGCTGCAGCTTCTTCAACCAACAGTAAAGAGAGGGCTGTAGCTTCTTCAACCAACAGTAAAGAGAGGGCTGTCTGGGTAACATCTCCAAACAAGGAGCTAGCTATGAACACAGAACCTTCAGACGCTGCAGCTTCTTCAACCAACAGTAAAGAGAGGGCTGTAGCTTCTTCAACCAACAGTAAAGAGAGGGCTGTCTGGGTAACATCTCCAAACAAGGAGCTAGCTATGAACACAGAACCTTCAGACGCTGCAGCTTCTTCAACCAACAGTAAAGAGAGGGCTGTAGCTTCTTCAACCAACAGTAAAGAGAGGGCTGTAGCTTCTTCAACCAACAGTAAAGAGAGGGATGTCTGGGTAACATCTCCAAACAAGGAGCTAGCTATGAACACAGAACCTTCAGACGCTGCAGCTTCTTCAACCAACAGTAAAGAGAGGGCTGTAGCTTCTTCAACCAACAGTAAAGAGAGGGCTGTCTGGGTAACATCTCCAAACAAGGAGCTAGCTATGAACACAGAACCTTCAGACGCTGCAGCTTCTTCAACCAACAGTAAAGAGAGGGCCGTAGCTTCTTCAACCAACAGTAAAGAGAGGGCTGTAGCTTCTTCAACCAACAGTAAAGAGAGGGCTGTAGCTTCTTCAACCAACAGTAAAGAGAGGGCTGTCTGGGTAACATCTCCAAACAAGGAGCTAGCTATGAACACAGAACCTTCAGACGCTGCAGCTTCTTCAACCAACAGTAAAGAGAGGGCTGTAGCTTCTTCAACCAACAGTAAAGAGAGGGCTGTAGCTTCTTCAACCAACAGTAAAGAGAGGGCTGTCTGGGTAACATCTCCAAACAAGGAGCTAGCTATGAACACAGAACCTTCAGACGCTGCAGCTTCTTCAACCAACAGTAAAGAGAGGGCTGTAGCTTCTTCAACCAACAGTAAAGAGAGGGCTGTAGCTTCTTCAACCAACAGTAAAGAGAGGGCTGTCTGGGTAACATCTCCAAACAAGGAGCTAGCTATGAACACAGAACCTTGAGACGCTGCAGCTTCTTCAATCAACAGTAAAGAGAGGGCTGTCTGGGTAACATCTCCAAACAAGGAGCTAGCTATGAACACAGAACCTTCAGACGCTGCAGCTTCTTCAACCAACAGTAAAGAGAGGGCTGTAGCTTCTTCAACCAACAGTAAAGAGAGGGCTGTCTGGGTAACATCTCCAAACAAGGAGCTAGCTATGAACACAGAACCTTCAGACGCTGCAGCTTCTTCAACCAACAGTAAAGAGAGGGCTGTAGCTTCTTCAACCAACAGTAAAGAGAGGGCTGTCTGGGTAACATCTCCAAACAAGGAGCTAGCTATGAACACAGAACCTTCAGACGCTGCAGCTTCTTCAACCAACAGTAAAGAGAGGGCTGTAGCTTCTTCAACCAACAGTAAAGAGAGGGCTGTCTGGGTAACATCTCCAAACAAGGAGCTAGCTATGAACACAGAACCTTCAGACGCTGCAGCTTCTTCAACCAACAGTAAAGAGAGGGCTGTCTGGGTAACATCTCCAAACAAGGAGCTAGCTATGAACACAGAACCTTCAGACGCTGCAGCTTCTTCAACCAACAGTAAAGAGAGGGCTGTAGCTTCTTCAACCAACAGTAAAGAGAGGGCTGTCTGGGTAACATCTCCAAACAAGGAGCTAGCTATGAACACAGAACCTTCAGACGCTGCAGCTTCTTCAACCAACAGTAAAGAGAGGGCTGTAGCTTCTTCAACCAACAGTAAAGAGAGGGCTGTCTGGGTAACATCTCCAAACAAGGAGCTAGCGAAGAACACAGAACCTTCAGACGCTGCAGCTTCTTCAACCAACAGTAAAGAGAGGGCTGTCTGGGTAACATCTCCAAACAAGGAGCTAGCTATGAACACAGAACCTTCAGACGCTGCAGCTTCTTCAACCAACAGTAAAGAGAGGGCTGTAGCTTCTTCAACCAACAGTAAAGAGAGGGCTGTTTGGGTAACATCTCCAAACAAGGAGCTAGCTATGAACACAGAACCTTCAGACGCTGCAGCTTCTTCAACCAACAGTAAAGAGAGGGCTGTAGCTTCTTCAACCAACAGTAAAGAGAGGGCTGTCTGGGTAACATCTCCAAACAAGGAGCTAGCTATGAACACAGAACCTTCAGACGCTGCAGCTTCTTCAACCAACAGTAAAGAGAGGGCTGTAGCTTCTTCAACCAACAGTAAAGAGAGGGCTGTCTGGGTAACATCTCCAAACAAGGAGCTAGCTATGAACACAGAACCTTCAGACGCTGCAGCTTCTTCAACCAACAGTAAAGAGAGGGCTGTCTGGGTAACATCTCCAAACAAGGAGCTAACTATGAACACAGAACCTTCAGACGCTGCAGCTTCTTCAACCAACAGTAAAGAAAGGGCTGTAGCTTCTTCAACCAACAGTAAAGAGAGGGCTGTCTGGGTAACATCTCCAAACAAGGAGCTAGCTATGAACACAGAACCTTCAGACGCTGCAGCTTCTTCAACCAACAGTAAAGAGAGGGCTGTAGCTTCTTCAACCAACAGTAAAGAGAGGGCTGTCTGGGTAACATCTCCAAACAAGGAGCTAGCTATGAACACAGAACCTTCAGACGCTGCAGCTTCTTCAACCAACAGTAAAGAGAGGGCTGTCTGGGTAACATCTCCAAACAAGGAGCTAGCTATGAACACAGAACCTTCAGACGCTGCAGCTTCTTCAACCAACAGTAAAGAGAGGGCTGTAGCTTCTTCAACCAACAGTAAAGAGAGGGCTGTCTGGGTAACATCTCCAAACAAGGAGCTAGCTATGAACACAGAACCTTCAGACGCTGCAGCTTCTTCAACCAACAGTAAAGAGAGGGCTGTAGCTTCTTCAACCAACAGTAAAGAGAGGGCTGTCTGGGTAACATCTCCAAACAAGGAGCTAGCGAAGAACACAGAACCTTCAGACGCTGCAGCTTCTTCAACCAACAGTAAAGAGAGGGCTGTAGCTTCTTCAACCAACAGTAAAGAGAGGGCTGTCTGGGTAACATCTCCAAACAAGGAGCTAGCTATGAACACAGAACCTTCAGACGCTGCAGCTTCTTCAACCAACAGTAAAGAGAGGGCTGTAGCTTCTTCAACCAACAGTAAAGAGAGGGCTGTCTGGGTAACATCTCCAAACAAGGAGCTAGCTATGAACACAGAACCTTCAGACGCTGCAGCTTCTTCAACCAACAGTAAAGAGAGGGCTGTAGCTTCTTCAAACAACAGTAAAGAGAGGGCTGTAGCTTCATCAACCAACAGTAAAGAGAGGGCTGTCTGGGTAACATCTCCAAACAAGGAGCTAGCTATGAACACAGAACCTTCAGACGCTGCAGCTTCTTCAACCAACAGTAAAGAGAGGGCTGTAGCTTCTTCAACCAACAGTAAAGAGAGGGCTGTAGCTTCTTCAACCAACAGTAAAGAGAGGGCTGTCTGGGTAACATCTCCAAACAAGGAGCTAGCTATGAACACAGAACCTTCAGACGCTGCAGCTTCTTCAACCAACAGTAAAGAGAGGGCTGTCTGGGTAACATTTCCAAACAAGGAGCTAGCTATGAACACAGAACCTTCAGACGCTGCAGCTTCTTCAACCAACAGTAAAGAGAGGGCTGTAGCTTCTTCAACCAACAGTAAAGAGAGGGCTGTCTGGGTAACATCTCCAAACAAGGAGCTAGCGAAGAACACAGAACCTTCAGACGCTGCAGCTTCTTCAACCAACAGTAAAGAGAGGGCTGTCTGGGTAACATCTCCAAACAAGGAGCTAGCTATGAACACAGAACCTTCAGACGCTGCAGCTTCTTCAACCAACAGTAAAGAGAGGGCTGTAGCTTCTTCAACCAACAGTAAAGAGAGGGCTGTCTGGGTAACATCTCCAAACAAGGAGCTAGCTATGAACACAGAACCTTCAGACGCTGCAGCTTCTTCAACCAACAGTAAAGAGAGGGCTGTAGCTTCTTCAACCAACAGTAAAGAGAGGGCTGTCTGGGTAACATCTCCAAACAAGGAGCTAGCTATGAACACAGAACCTTCAGACGCTGCAGCTTCTTCAACCAACAGTAAAGAGAGGGCTGTCTGGGTAACATCTCCAAACAAGGAGCTAGCGAAGAACACAGAACCTTCAGACGCTGCAGCTTCTTCAACCAACAGTAAAGAGAGGGCTGTAGCTTCTTCAACCAACAGTAAAGAGAGGGCTGTCTTGGTAACATCTCCAAACAAGGAGCTAGCTATGAACACAGAACCTTCAGACGCTGCAGCTTCTTCAACCAACAGTAAAGAGAGGGCTGTAGCTTCTTCAACCAACAGTAAAGAGAGGGCTGTCTGGGTAACATCTCCAAACAAGGAGCTAGCTATGAACACAGAACCTTCAGACGCTGCAGCTTCTTCAACCAACAGTAAAGAGAGGGCTGTAGCTTCTTCAACCAACAGTAAAGAGAGGGCTGTAGCTTCTTCAACCAACAGTAAAGAGAGGGCTGTCTGGGTAACATCTCCAAACAAGGAGCTAGCTATGAACACAGAACCTTCAGACGCTGCAGCTTCTTCAACCAACAGTAAAGAGAGGGCTGTAGTTTCTTCAACCAACAGTAAAGAGAGGGCTGTCTGGGTAACATCTCCAAACAAGGAGCTAGCTATGAACACAGAACCTTCAGACGCTGCAGCTTCTTCAACCAACAGTAAAGAGAGGGCTGTAGCTTCTTCAACCAACAGTAAAGAGAGGGCTGTAGCTTCTTCAACCAACAGTAAAGAGAGGGCTGTAGCTTCTTCAACCAACAGTAAAGAGAGGGCTGTCTGGGTAACATCTCCAAACAAGGAGCTAGCTATGAACACAGAACCTTCAGACACTGCAGCTTCTTCAACCAACAGTAAAGAGAGGGCTGTAGCTTCTTCAACCAACAGTAAAGAGAGGGCTGTAGCTTCTTCAACCAACAGTAAAGAGAGGGCTGTAGCTTCTTCAACCAACAGTAAAGAGAGGGCTGTCTGGGTAACATCTCCAAACAAGGAGCTAGCTATGAACACAGAACCTTCAGACGCTGCAGCTTCTTCAACCAACAGTAAAGAGAGGGCTGTAGCTTCTTCAACCAACAGTAAAGAGAGGGCTGTAGCTTCTTCAACCAACAGTACAGAGAGGGCTGTCTGGGTAACATCTCCAAACAAGGAGCTAGCTATGAACACAGAACCTTCAGACACTGCAGCTTCTTCAACCAACAGTAAAGAGAGGGCTGTAGCTTCTTCAACCAACAGTAAAGAGAGGGCTGTAGCTTCTTCAACCAACAGTAAAGAGAGGGCTGTCTGGGTAACATCTCCAAACAAGGAGCTAGCTATGAACACAGAACCTTCAGACGCTGCAGCTTCTTCAACCAACAGTAAAGAGAGGGCTGTCTGGGTAACATCTCCAAACAAGGAGCTAGCTATGAACACAGAACCTTCAGACGCTGCAGCTTCTTCAACCAACAGTAAAGAGAGGGCTGTAGCTTCTTCAACCAACAGTAAAGAGAGGGCTGTCTGGGTAACATCTCCAAACAAGGAGCTAGCTATGAACACAGAACCTTCAGACGCTGCAGCTTCTTCAACCAACAGTAAAGAGAGGGCTGTAGCTTCTTCAACCAACAGTAAAGAGAGGGCTGTCTGGGTAACATCTCCAAACAAGGAGCTAGCTATGAACACAGAACCTTCAGACGCTGCAGCTTCTTCAACCAACAGTAAAGAGAGGGCTGTAGCTTCTTCAACCAACAGTAAAGAGAGGGCTGTCTGGGTAACATCTCCAAACAAGGAGCTAGCTATGAACACAGAACCTTCAGACGCTGCAGCTTCTTCAACCAACAGTAAAGAGAGGGCTGTCTGGGTAACATCTCCGAACAAGGAGCTAGCTATGAACACAGAACCTTCAGACGCTGCAGCTTCTTCAACCAACAGTAAAGAGAGGGCTGTAGCTTCTTCAACCAACAGTAAAGAGAGGGCTGTCTGGGTAACATCTCCAAACAAGGAGCTAGCTATGAACACAGAACATTCAGACGCTGCAGCTTCTTCAACCAACAGTAAAGAGAGGGCTGTAGCTTCTTCAACCAACAGTAAAGAGAGGGCTGTCTGGGTAACATCTCCAAACAAGGAGCTAGCGAAGAACACAGAACCTTCAGACGCTGCAGCTTCTTCAACCAACAGTAAAGAGAGGGCTGTCTGGGTAACATCTCCAAACAAGGAGCTAGCTATGAACACAGAACCTTCAGACGCTGCAGCTTCTTCAACCAACAGTAAAGAGAGGGCTGTAGCTTCTTCAACCAACAGTAAAGAGAGGGCTGTTTGGGTAACATCTCCAAACAAGGAGCTAGCTATGAACACAGAACCTTCAGACGCTGCAGCTTCTTCAACCAACAGTAAAGAGAGGGCTGTAGCTTCTTCAACCAACAGTAAAGAGAGGGCTGTCTGGGTAACATCTCCAAACAAGGAGATAGCTATGAACACAGAACCTTCAGACGCTGCAGCTTCTTCAACCAACAGTAAAGAGAGGGCTGTAGCTTCTTCAACCAACAGTAAAGAGAGGGCTGTATGGGTAACATCTCCAAACAAGGAGCTAGCTATGAACACAGAACCTTCAGACGCTGCAGCTTCTTCAACCAACAGTAAAGAGAGGGCTGTCTGGGTAACATCTCCAAACAAGGAGCTAGCTATGAACACAGAACCTTCAGACGCTGCAGCTTCTTCAACCAACAGTAAAGAGAGGGCTGTAGCTTCTTCAACCAACAGTAAAGAGAGGGCTGTCTGGGTAACATCTCCAAACAAGGAGCTAGCTATGAACACAGAACCTTCAGACGCTGCAGCTTCTTCAACCAACAGTAAAGAGAGGGCTGTAGCTTCTTCAACCAACAGTAAAGAGAGGGCTGTCTGGGTAACATCTCCAAACAAGGAGCTAGCTATGAACACAGAACCTTCAGACGCTGCAGCTTCTTCAACCAACAGTAAAGAGAGGGCTGTAGCTTCTTCAACCAACAGTAAAGAGAGGGCTGTAGCTTCTTCAACCAACAGTAAAGAGAGGGCTGTCTGGGTAACATCTCCAAACAAGGAGCTAGCTATGAACACAGAACCTTCAGACGCTGCAGCTTCTTCAACCAACAGTAAAGAGAGGGCTGTAGCTTCTTCAACCAACAGTAAAGAGAGGGCTGTCTGGGTAACATCTCCAAACAAGGAGCTAGCTATGAACACAGAACCTTCAGACGCTGTAGCTTCTTCAACCAACAGTAAAGAGAGGGCTGTAGCTTCTTCAACCAACAGTAAAGAGAGGGCTGTAGCTTCTTCAACCAACAGTAAAGAGAGGGCTGTCTGGGTAACATCTCCAAACAAGGAGCTAGCTATGAACACAGAACCTTCAGACGCTGCAGCTTCTTCAACCAACAGTAAAGAGAGGGCTGTCTGGGTAACATCTCCAAACAAGGAGCTAGCTATGAACACAGAACCTTCAGACGCTGCAGCTTCTTCAACCAACAGTAAAGAGAGGGCTGTAGCTTCTTCAACCAACAATAAAGAGAGGGCTGTCTGGGTAACATCTCCAAACAAGGAGCTAGCGAAGAACACAGAACCTTCAGACGCTGCAGCTTCTTCAACCAACAGTAAAGAGAGGGCTGTCTGGGTAACATCTCCAAACAAGGAGCTAGCTATGAACACAGAACCTTCAGACGCTGCAGCTTCTTCAACCAACAGTAAAGAGAGGGCTGTAGCTTCTTCAACCAACAGTAAAGAGAGGGCTGTCTGGGTAACATCTCCAAACAAGGAGCTAGCTATGAACACAGAACCTTCAGACGCTGCAGCTTCTTCAACCAACAGTAAAGAGAGGGCTGTAGCTTCTTCAACCAACAGTAAAGAGAGGGCTGTCTGGGTAACATCTCCAAACAAGGAGCTAGCTATGAACACAGAACCTTCAGACGCTGCAGCTTCTTCAACCAACAGTAAAGAGAGGGCTGTCTGGGTAACATCTCCAAACAAGGAGCTAGCGAAGAACACAGAACCTTCAGATGCTGCAGCTTCTTCAACCAACAGTAAAGAGAGGGCTGTAGCTTCTTCAACCAACAGTAAAGAGAGGGCTGTCTTGGTAACATCTCCAAACAAGGAGCTAGCTATGAACACAGAACCTTCAGACGCTGCAGCTTCTTCAACCAACAGTAAAGAGAGGGCTGTAGCTTCTTCAACCAACAGTAAAGAGAGGGCTGTAGCTTCTTCAACCAACAGTAAAGAGAGGGCTGTCTGGGTAACATCTCCAAACAAGGAGCTAGCTATGAACACAGAACCTTCAGACGCTGCAGCTTCTTCAACCAACAGTAAAGAGAGGGCTGTAGCTTCTTCAACCAACAGTAAAGAGAGGGCTGTAGCTTCTTCAACCAACAGTAAAGAGAGGGCTGTCTGGGTAACATCTCCAAACAAGGAGCTAGCTATGAACACAGAACCTTCAGACGCTGCAGCTTCTTCAACCAACAGTAAAGAGAGGGCTGTTTGGGTAACATCTCCAAACAAGGAGCTAGCTATGAACACAGAACCTTCAGACGCTGCAGCTTCTTCAACCAACAGTAAAGAGAGGGCTGTTTGGGTAACATCTCCAAACAAGGAGCTAGCTATGAACACAGAACCTTCAGACGCTGCAGCTTCTTCAACCAACAGTAAAGAGAGGGCTGTAGCTTCTTCAACCAACAGTAAAGAGAGGGCTGTCTGGGTAACATCTCCAAACAAGGAGCTAGCTATGAACACAGAACCTTCAGACGCTGCAGCTTCTTCAACCAACAGTAAAGAGAGGGCTGTAGCTTCTTCAACCAACAGTAAAGAGAGGGCTGTCTGGGTAACATCTCCAAACAAGGAGCTAGCGAAGAACACAGAACCTTCAGACGCTGCAGCTTCTTCAACCAACAGTAAAGAGAGGGCTGTCTGGGTAACATCTCCAAACAAGGAGCTAGCTATGAACACAGAACCTTCAGACGCTTGTAAAAAAAAAAAAAAAACCCTTCACCTGGAACTTGAAGTTACAATTCGCTTATGCTTAAATTCCATTAGCTGTGCCCAAGCTCCCTTTGATTGGACAATTTAAAATATTGATGCTTTGAGGGCTCAATATTTAATGTTTATTTTAATGAGGTGAGCAACAGGCTATTGCACAGAAGTCCGCAAGCCACATCTATCTAGTTTCAGTGATCTGAATTCACACATTCATTTGCAATAGATATCAAAATGTCAGTGGACGGAGAAAAGGGAAAAGTCCCTGATGACAAGGACTTAGGTCCTGAAGAAGATCCTTCACCAGTTGAAGAAGATAAAAAGCCTACTGACTCACAAGAAACTGCCACTGGTTCTCGCCAGCGGCAGCTAACAGATAAGGGCAAACAAATGCGTGAAGAACAAGGTAAAAAACTTTTAAAGGCATTTCTGAAAACTTATGAATCCTGGAAGAAAATAGCAAGAGAGTCTAGGACAATACTTAAGAAATTCTGTCTGAAGGAAGATCTGGAGAAAATAAACAAAGACATTCAATTTGGATATGACCATGTAATTCAAAATTATGAGGCACTCCAACGCAATGGTCTTAATACTACAGATGTTGTTCAAAAAATGGATGCTTGTAGCACACTGACTGCAGAGATAGGTGATCTTGTGAGTAAACGACTGGAAGTAGGTCTAGACCAAGGGACTTTTAAAGAGGAAGTCGAAAAGGAAAGAGTGCGAATGACTCTAAATCGTGATGAACATCAATCTATTTTTGGTGGCACTAACACAGAGAGTGTAATTTCTGAAAATATAGACAACCTGTCTGTTATTAGCAGAGCCTCTAGTAAGCGAGTCGATGCAGAGGCTGAACTTGCGGCTAAAGTAGAACAAGCTAAGTCTATGCAGGAGATACAGGTTCAGCATGCTAAACTTAGTAAGCTGGAAAGTGAGTGGAAATTACATGAGTCACAAATGATGGTGCAAATGAAACAGAGGCAGGCTGAGGTCGAACTGCATCTCGAGGAGGAAAAAACAAAGTTGAAAATGATGCATGCAAACATGGATGTTAAAGTGGCTGCAGCTCGAGTGCGGGCATACAATCAGCTTGAAGGTGATGTAGTGGGAGAGCCCAACACCACTGTCCCAGTCATCGTAACAACTCCAGCTGTTAATTTGAACCACCAACCAGGCACCACTGTTGCACTGTCCCAATCACAAGAACTCTCTCAGAGTTTTGCAGTCAAGCTGGCAGAAGCAGTTGCGAGCTCACTTAGCTTAAACCGTCTGCCTGTTCCTGAGCCAACCATGTTTGCAGGTGATCCTTTGAAGTTTGTTGACTTTAAGATGACATTTACAACTCTGATTGACAGAAAACCTATCCCTCCTAGTGAAAAAATGCTGTATTTGAAAGGTTACCTCACAGGCGAGGCACGCAAGGCTGTGGAGGGATTCTTTTACCGGAGTTCTGAAGATGCATACGAAGGCGCCTGGGCTGTGTTAAAGGACCGGTATGGAAACCCATTTATCATGCAGAAAGCATTTCGGGACAAGCTCATGAAATGGCCTAAAGTTGCCCCAAATGATCCTTTCGCGCTGAGAGATTTTGCAGACTTCTTAAAGGGCTGCGCTGAGGCATGAACACAGAACCTTCAGACGCTGCAGCTTCTTCAACCAACAGTAAAGAGAGGGCTGTAGTTTCTTCAACCAACAGTAAAGAGAGGGCTGTCTGGGTAACATCTCCAAACAAGGAGCTAGCTATGAACACAGAACCTTCAGACGCTGCAGCTTCTTCAACCAACAGTAAAGAGAGGGCTGTAGCTTCTTCAACCAACAGTAAAGAGAGGGCTGTAGCTTCTTCAACCAACAGTAAAGAGAGGGCTGTAGCTTCTTCAACCAACAGTAAAGAGAGGGCTGTCTGGGTAACATCTCCAAACAAGGAGCTAGCTATGAACACAGAACCTTCAGACACTGCAGCTTCTTCAACCAACAGTAAAGAGAGGGCTGTAGCTTCTTCAACCAACAGTAAAGAGAGGGCTGTAGCTTCTTCAACCAACAGTAAAGAGAGGGCTGTAGCTTCTTCAACCAACAGTAAAGAGAGGGCTGTCTGGGTAACATCTCCAAACAAGGAGCTAGCTATGAACACAGAACCTTCAGACGCTGCAGCTTCTTCAACCAACAGTAAAGAGAGGGCTGTAGCTTCTTCAACCAACAGTAAAGAGAGGGCTGTAGCTTCTTCAACCAACAGTACAGAGAGGGCTGTCTGGGTAACATCTCCAAACAAGGAGCTAGCTATGAACACAGAACCTTCAGACACTGCAGCTTCTTCAACCAACAGTAAAGAGAGGGCTGTAGCTTCTTCAACCAACAGTAAAGAGAGGGCTGTAGCTTATTCAACCAACAGTAAAGAGAGGGCTGTCTGGGTAACATCTCCAAACAAGGAGCTAGCTATGAACACAGAACCTTCAGACGCTGCAGCTTCTTCAACCAACAGTAAAGAGAGGGCTGTAGCTTCTTCAACCAACAGTAAAGAGAGGGCTGTCTGGGTAACATCTCCAAACAAGGAGCTAGCTATGAACACAGAACCTTCAGACGCTGCAGCTTCTTCAACCAACAGTAAAGAGAGGGCTGTAGCTTCTTCAACCAACAGTAAAGAGAGGGCTGTCTGGGTAACATCTCCAAACAAGGAGCTAGCTATGAACACAGAACCTTCAGACGCTGCAGCTTCTTCAACCAACAGTAAAGAGAGGGCTGTAGCTTCTTCAACCAACAGTAAAGAGAGGGCTGTCTGGGTAACATCTCCAAACAAGGAGCTAGCTATGAACACAGAACCTTCAGACGCTGCAGCTTCTTCAACCAACAGTAAAGAGAGGGCTGTCTGGGTAACATCTCCGAACAAGGAGCTAGCTATGAACACAGAACCTTCAGACGCTGCAGCTTCTTCAACCAACAGTAAAGAGAGGGCTGTAGCTTCTTCAACCAACAGTAAAGAGAGGGCTGTCTGGGTAACATCTCCAAACAAGGAGCTAGCTATGAACACAGAACCTTCAGACGCTGCAGCTTCTTCAACCAACAGTAAAGAGAGGGCTGTAGCTTCTTCAACCAACAGTAAAGAGAGGGCTGTCTGGGTAACATCTCCAAACAAGGAGCTAGCGAAGAACACAGAACCTTCAGACGCTGCAGCTTCTTCAACCAACAGTAAAGAGAGGGCTGTAGCTTCTTCAACCAACAGTAAAGAGAGGGCTGTATGGGTAACATCTCCAAACAAGGAGCTAGCTATGAACACAGAACCTTCAGACGCTGCAGCTTCTTCAACCAACAGTAAAGAGAGGGCTGTCTGGGTAACATCTCCAAACAAGGAGCTAGCTATGAACACAGAACCTTCAGACGCTGCAGCTTCTTCAACCAACAGTAAAGAGAGGGCTGTAGCTTCTTCAACCAACAGTAAAGAGAGGGCTGTCTGGGTAACATCTCCAAACAAGGAGCTAGCTATGAACACAGAACCTTCAGACGCTGCAGCTTCTTCAACCAACAGTAAAGAGAGGGCTGTAGCTTCTTCAACCAACAGTAAAGAGAGGGCTGTCTGGGTAACATCTCCAAACAAGGAGCTAGCTATGAACACAGAACCTTCAGACGCTGCAGCTTCTTCAACCAACAGTAAAGAGAGGGCTGTAGCTTCTTCAACCAACAGTAAAGAGAGGGCTGTCTGGGTAACATCTCCAAACAAGGAGCTAGCTATGAACACAGAACCTTCAGACGCTGCAGCTTCTTCAACCAACAGTAAAGAGAGGGCTGTCTGGGTAACATCTCCGAACAAGGAGCTAGCTATGAACACAGAACCTTCAGACGCTGCAGCTTCTTCAACCAACAGTAAAGAGAGGGCTGTAGCTTCTTCAACCAACAGTAAAGAGAGGGCTGTCTGGGTAACATCTCCAAACAAGGAGCTAGCTATGAACACAGAACCTTCAGACGCTGCAGCTTCTTCAACCAACAGTAAAGAGAGGGCTGTAGCTTCTTCAACCAACAGTAAAGAGAGGGCTGTCTGGGTAACATCTCCAAACAAGGAGCTAGCTATGAACACAGAACCTTCAGACGCTGCAGCTTCTTCAACCAACAGTAAAGAGAGGGCTGTCTGGGTAACATCTCCAAACAAGGAGCTAGCTATGAACACAGAACCTTCAGACGCTGCAGCTTCTTCAACCAACAGTAAAGAGAGGGCTGTAGCTTCTTCAACCAACAGTAAAGAGAGGGCTGTCTGGGTAACATCTCCAAACAAGGAGCTAGCTATGAACACAGAACCTTCAGACGCTGCAGCTTCTTCAACCAACAGTAAAGAGAGGGCTGTAGCTTCTTCAACCAACAGTAAAGAGAGGGCTGTCTGGGTAACATCTCCAAACAAGGAGCTAGCTATGAACACAGAACCTTCAGACGCTGCAGCTTCTTCAACCAACAGTAAAGAGAGGGCTGTAGCTTCTTCAACCAACAGTAAAGAGAGGGCTGTAGCTTCTTCAACCAACAGTAAAGAGAGGGCTGTCTGGGTAACATCTCCAAACAAGGAGCTAGCTATGAACACAGAACCTTCAGACGCTGCAGCTTCTTCAACCAACAGTAAAGAGAGGGCTGTAGCTTCTTCAACCAACAGTAAAGAGAGGGCTGTCTGGGTAACATCTCCAAACAAGGAGCTAGCTATGAACACAGAACCTTCAGACGCTGTAGCTTCTTCAACCAACAGTAAAGAGAGGGCTGTAGCTTCTTCAACCAACAGTAAAGAGAGGGCTGTAGCTTCTTCAACCAACAGTAAAGAGAGGGCTGTCTGGGTAACATCTCCAAACAAGGAGCTAGCTATGAACACAGAACCTTCAGACGCTGCAGCTTCTTCAACCAACAGTAAAGAGAGGGCTGTCTGGGTAACATCTCCAAACAAGGAGCTAGCTATGAACACAGAACCTTCAGACGCTGCAGCTTCTTCAACCAACAGTAAAGAGAGGGCTGTAGCTTCTTCAACCAACAATAAAGAGAGGGCTGTCTGGGTAACATCTCCAAACAAGGAGCTAGCGAAGAACACAGAACCTTCAGACGCTGCAGCTTCTTCAACCAACAGTAAAGAGAGGGCTGTCTGGGTAACATCTCCAAACAAGGAGCTAGCGAAGAACACAGAACCTTCAGACGCTGCAGCTTCTTCAACCAACAGTAAAGAGAGGGCTGTAGCTTCTTCAACCAACAGTAAAGAGAGGGCTGTCTTGGTAACATCTCCAAACAAGGAGCTAGCTATGAACACAGAACCTTCAGACGCTGCAGCTTCTTCAACCAACAGTAAAGAGAGGGCTGTAGCTTCTTCAACCAACAGTAAAGAGAGGGCTGTTTGGGTAACATCTCCAAACAAGGAGCTAGCTATGAACACAGAACCTTCAGACGCTGCAGCTTCTTCAACCAACAGTAAAGAGAGGGCTGTAGCTTCTTCAACCAACAGTAAAGAGAGGGCTGTCTGGGTAACATCTCCAAACAAGGAGATAGCTATGAACACAGAACCTTCAGACGCTGCAGCTTCTTCAACCAACAGTAAAGAGAGGGCTGTAGCTTCTTCAACCAACAGTAAAGAGAGGGCTGTATGGGTAACATCTCCAAACAAGGAGCTAGCTATGAACACAGAACCTTCAGACGCTGCAGCTTCTTCAACCAACAGTAAAGAGAGGGCTGTCTGGGTAACATCTCCAAACAAGGAGCTAGCTATGAACACAGAACCTTCAGACGCTGCAGCTTCTTCAACCAACAGTAAAGAGAGGGCTGTAGCTTCTTCAACCAACAGTAAAGAGAGGGCTGTCTGGGTAACATCTCCAAACAAGGAGCTAGCTATGAACACAGAACCTTCAGACGCTGCAGCTTCTTCAACCAACAGTAAAGAGAGGGCTGTAGCTTCTTCAACCAACAGTAAAGAGAGGGCTGTCTGGGTAACATCTCCAAACAAGGAGCTAGCTATGAACACAGAACCTTCAGACGCTGCAGCTTCTTCAACCAACAGTAAAGAGAGGGCTGTAGCTTCTTCAACCAACAGTAAAGAGAGGGCTGTAGCTTCTTCAACCAACAGTAAAGAGAGGGCTGTCTGGGTAACATCTCCAAACAAGGAGCTAGCTATGAACACAGAACCTTCAGACGCTGCAGCTTCTTCAACCAACAGTAAAGAGAGGGCTGTAGCTTCTTCAACCAACAGTAAAGAGAGGGCTGTCTGGGTAACATCTCCAAACAAGGAGCTAGCTATGAACACAGAACCTTCAGACGCTGTAGCTTCTTCAACCAACAGTAAAGAGAGGGCTGTAGCTTCTTCAACCAACAGTAAAGAGAGGGCTGTAGCTTCTTCAACCAACAGTAAAGAGAGGGCTGTCTGGGTAACATCTCCAAACAAGGAGCTAGCTATGAACACAGAACCTTCAGACGCTGCAGCTTCTTCAACCAACAGTAAAGAGAGGGCTGTCTGGGTAACATCTCCAAACAAGGAGCTAGCTATGAACACAGAACCTTCAGACGCTGCAGCTTCTTCAACCAACAGTAAAGAGAGGGCTGTAGCTTCTTCAACCAACAATAAAGAGAGGGCTGTCTGGGTAACATCTCCAAACAAGGAGCTAGCGAAGAACACAGAACCTTCAGACGCTGCAGCTTCTTCAACCAACAGTAAAGAGAGGGCTGTCTGGGTAACATCTCCAAACAAGGAGCTAGCTATGAACACAGAACCTTCAGACGCTGCAGCTTCTTCAACCAACAGTAAAGAGAGGGCTGTAGCTTCTTCAACCAACAGTAAAGAGAGGGCTGTCTGGGTAACATCTCCAAACAAGGAGCTAGCTATGAACACAGAACCTTCAGACGCTGCAGCTTCTTCAACCAACAGTAAAGAGAGGGCTGTAGCTTCTTCAACCAACAGTAAAGAGAGGGCTGTCTGGGTAACATCTCCAAACAAGGAGCTAGCTATGAACACAGAACCTTCAGACGCTGCAGCTTCTTCAACCAACAGTAAAGAGAGGGCTGTCTGGGTAACATCTCCAAACAAGGAGCTAGCGAAGAACACAGAACCTTCAGACGCTGCAGCTTCTTCAACCAACAGTAAAGAGAGGGCTGTAGCTTCTTCAACCAACAGTAAAGAGAGGGCTGTCTTGGTAACATCTCCAAACAAGGAGCTAGCTATGAACACAGAACCTTCAGACGCTGCAGCTTCTTCAACCAACAGTAAAGAGAGGGCTGTAGCTTCTTCAACCAACAGTAAAGAGAGGGCTGTAGCTTCTTCAACCAACAGTAAAGAGAGGGCTGTCTGGGTAACATCTCCAAACAAGGAGCTAGCTATGAACACAGAACCTTCAGACGCTGCAGCTTCTTCAACCAACAGTAAAGAGAGGGCTGTAGCTTCTTCAACCAACAGTAAAGAGAGGGCTGTAGCTTCTTCAACCAACAGTAAAGAGAGGGCTGTCTGGGTAACATCTCCAAACAAGGAGCTAGCTATGAACACAGAACCTTCAGACGCTGCAGCTTCTTCAACCAACAGTAAAGAGAGGGCTGTTTGGGTAACATCTCCAAACAAGGAGCTAGCTATGAACACAGAACCTTCAGACGCTGCAGCTTCTTCAACCAACAGTAAAGAGAGGGCTGTTTGGGTAACATCTCCAAACAAGGAGCTAGCTATGAACACAGAACCTTCAGACGCTGCAGCTTCTTCAACCAACAGTAAAGAGAGGGCTGTAGCTTCTTCAACCAACAGTAAAGAGAGGGATGTAGCTTCTTCAACCAACAGTAAAGAGAGGGCTGTATGGGTAACATCTCCAAACAAGGAGCTAGCTATGAACACAGAACCTTCAGACGCTGCAGCTTCTTCAACCAACAGTAAAGAGAGGGCTGTCTGGGTAACATCTCCAAACAAGGAGCTAGCTATGAACACAGAACCTTCAGACGCTGCAGCTTCTTCAACCAACATAAAGAGAGGGCTGTAGCTTCTTCAACCAACAGTAAAGAGAGGGCTGTCTGGGTAACATCTCCAAACAAGGAGCTAGCTATGAACACAGAACCTTCAGACGCTGCAGCTTCTTCAACCAACAGTAAAGAGAGGGCTGTAGCTTCTTCAACCAACAGTAAAGAGAGGGCTGTAGCTTCTTCAACCAACAGTAAAGAGAGGGCTGTCTGGGTAACATCTCCAAACAAGGAGCTAGCTATGAACACAGAACCTTCAGACGCTGCAGCTTCTTCAACCAACAGTAAAGAGAGGGCTGTCTGGGTAACATCTCCAAACAAGGAGCTAGCTATGAACACAGAACCTTCAGACGCTGCAGCTTCTTCAACCAACAGTAAAGAGAGGGCTGTAGCTTCTTCAACCAACAATAAAGAGAGGGCTGTCTGGGTAACATCTCCAAACAAGGAGCTAGCTATGAACACAGAACCTTCAGACGCTGCAGCTTCTTCAACCAACAGTAAAGAGAGGGCTGTAGCTTCTTCAACCACAGTAAGAGAGGCTGTCTGGGTAACATCTCCAAACAAGGAGCTAGCTATGAACACAGAACCTTCAGACGCTGCAGCTTCTTCAACCAACAGTAAAGAGAGGGCTGTAGCTTCTTCAACCAACAGTAAAGAGAGGGCTGTCTGGGTAACATCTCCAAACAAGGAGCTAGCTATGAACACAGAACCTTCAGACGCTGCAGCTTCTTCAACCAACAGTAAAGAGAGGGCTGTAGCTTCTTCAACCAACAGTAAAGAGAGGGCTGTCTGGGTAACATCTCCAAACAAGGAGCTAGCTATGAACACAGAACCTTCAGACGCTGCAGCTTCTTCAACCAACAGTAAAGAGAGGGCTGTCTGGGTAACATCTCCAAACAAGGAGCTAGCTATGAACACAGAACCTTCAGACGCTGCAGCTTCTTCAACCAACAGTAAAGAGAGGGCTGTAGCTTCTTCAACCAACAGTAAAGAGAGGGCTGTAGCTTCTTCAACCAACAGTAAAGAGAGGGCTGTCTGGGTAACATCTCCAAACAAGGAGCTAGCTATGAACACAGAACCTTCAGACGCTGCAGCTTCTTCAACCAACAGTAAAGAGAGGGCTGTAGCTTCTTCAACCAACAGTAAAGAGAGGGCTGTCTGGGTAACATCTCCAAACAAGGAGCTAGCTATGAACACAGAACCTTCAGACGCTGCAGCTTCTTCAACCAACAGTAAAGAGAGGGCTGTAGCTTCTTCAACCAACAGTAAAGAGAGGGCTGTCTGGGTAACATCTCCAAACAAGGAGCTAGCTATGAACACAGAACCTTCAGACGCTGCAGCTTCTTCAACCAACAGTAAAGAGAGGGCTGTAGCTTCTTCAACCAACAGTAAAGAGAGGGCTGTCTGGGTAACATCTCCAAACAAGGAGCTAGCTATGAACACAGAACCTTCAGACGCTGCAGCTTCTTCAACCAACAGTAAAGAGAGGGCTGTAGCTTCTTCAACCAACAGTAAAGAGAGGGCTGTCTGGGTAACATCTCCAAACAAGGAGCTAGCTATGAACACAGAACCTTCAGACGCTGCAGCTTCTTCAACCAACAGTAAAGAGAGGGCTGTCTGGGTAACATCTCCAAACAAGGAGCTAGCTATGAACACAGAACCTTCAGACGCTGCAGCTTCTTCAACCAACAGTAAAGAGAGGGCTGTAGCTTCTTCAACCAACAGTAAAGAGAGGGCTGTCTGGGTAACATCTCCAAACAAGGAGCTAGCTATGAACACAGAACCTTCAGACGCTGCAGCTTCTTCAACCAACAGTAAAGAGAGGGCTGTAGCTTCTTCAACCAACAGTAAAGAGAGGGCTGTCTGGGTAACATCTCCAAACAAGGAGCTAGCGAAGAACACAGAACCTTCAGACGCTGCAGCTTCTTCAACCAACAGTAAAGAGAGGGCTGTCTGGGTAACATCTCCAAACAAGGAGCTAGCTATGAACACAGAACCTTCAGACGCTGCAGCTTCTTCAACCAACAGTAAAGAGAGGGCTGTAGCTTCTTCAACCAACAGTAAAGAGAGGGCTGTCTGGGTAACATCTCCAAACAAGGAGCTAGCTATGAACACAGAACCTTCAGACGCTGCAGCTTCTTCAACCAACAGTAAAGAGAGGGCTGTAGCTTCTTCAACCAACAGTAAAGAGAGGGCTGTCTGGGTAACATCTCCAAACAAGGAGCTAGCTATGAACACAGAACCTTCAGACGCTGCAGCTTCTTCAACCAACAGTAAAGAGAGGGCTGTCTGGGTAACATCTCCAAACAAGGAGCTAGCTATGAACACAGAACCTTCAGACGCTGCAGCTTCTTCAACCAACAGTAAAGAGAGGGCTGTAGCTTCTTCAACCAACAGTAAAGAGAGGGCTGTCTGGGTAACATCTCCAAACAAGGAGCTAGCGAAGAACACAGAACCTTCAGACGCTGCAGCTTCTTCAACCAACAGTAAAGAGAGGGCTGTCTGGGTAACATCTCCAAACAAGGAGCTAGCTATGAACACAGAACCTTCAGACGCTGCAGCTTCTTCAACCAACAGTAAAGAGAGGGCTGTAGCTTCTTCAACCAACAGTAAAGAGAGGGCTGTTTGGGTAACATCTCCAAACAAGGAGCTAGCTATGAACACAGAACCTTCAGACGCTGCAGCTTCTTCAACCAACAGTAAAGAGAGGGCTGTAGCTTCTTCAACCAACAGTAAAGAGAGGGCTGTCTGGGTAACATCTCCAAACAAGGAGCTAGCTATGAACACAGAACCTTCAGACGCTGCAGCTTCTTCAACCAACAGTAAAGAGAGGGCTGTAGCTTCTTCAACCAACAGTAAAGAGAGGGCTGTAGCTTCTTCAACCAACAGTAAAGAGAGGGCTGTCTGGGTAACATCTCCAAACAAGGAGCTAGCTATGAACACAGAACCTTCAGACGCTGCAGCTTCTTCAACCAACAGTAAAGATAGGGCTGTACCTTCTTCAACCAACAGTAAAGAGAGGGCTGTAGCTTCTTCAACCAACAGTAAAGAGAGGGCTGTCTGGGTAACATCTCCAAACAAGGAGCTAGCTATGAACACAGAACCTTCAGACGCTGTAGCTTCTTCAACCAACAGTAAAGAGAGGGCTGTAGCTTCTTCAACCAACAGTAAAGAGAGGGCTGTAGCTTCTTCAACCAACAGTAAAGAGAGGGCTGTCTGGGTAACATCTCCAAACAAGGAGCTAGCTATGAACACAGAACCTTCAGACGCTGCAGCTTCTTCAACCAACAGTAAAGAGAGGGCTGTAGCTTCTTCAACCAACAGTAAAGAGAGGGCTGTCTGGGTAACATCTCCAAACAAGGAGCTAGCTATGAACACAGAACCTTCAGACGCTGCAGCTTCTTCAACCAACAGTAAAGAGAGGGCTGTAGCTTCTTTAACCAACAGTAAAGAGAGGGCTGTCTGGGTAACATCTCCAAACAAGGAGCTAGCTATGAACACAGAACCTTCAGACGCTGCAGCTTCTTCAACCAACAGTAAAGAGAGGGCTGTCTGGGTAACATCTCCAAACAAGGAGCTAGCGAAGAACACAGAACCTTCAGACGCTGCAGCTTCTTCAACCAACAGTAAAGAGAGGGCTGTAGCTTCTTCAACCAACAGTAAAGAGAGGGCTGTAGCTTCTTCAACCAACAGTAAAGAGAGGGCTGTCTGGGTAACATCTCCAAACAAGGAGCTAGCTATGAACACAGAACCTTCAGACGCTGCAGCTTCTTCAACCAACAGTAAAGAGAGGGCTGTCTGGGTAACATCTCCAAACAAGGAGCTAGCGAAGAACACAGAACCTTCAGACGCTGCAGCTTCTTCAACCAACAGTAAAGAGAGGGCTGTAGCTTCTTCAACCAACAGTAAAGAGAGGGCTGTAGCTTCTTCAACCAACAGTAAAGAGAGGGCTGTCTGGGTAACATCTCCAAACAAGGAGCTAGCTATGAACACAGAACCTTCAGACGCTGCAGCTTCTTCAACCAACAGTAAAGAGAGGGCTGTTTGGGTAACATCTCCAAACAAGGAGCTAGCTATGAACACAGAACCTTCAGACGCTGCAGCTTCTTCAACCAACAGTAAAGAGAGGGCTGTAGCTTCTTCAACCAACAGTAAAGAGAGGGCTGTCTGGGTAACATCTCCAAACAAGGAGCTAGCTATGAACACAGAACCTTCAGACGCTGCAGCTTCTTCAACCAACAGTAAAGAGAGGGCTGTAGCTTCTTCAACCAACAGTAAAGAGAGGGCTGTCTGGGTAACATCTCCAAACAAGGAGCTAGCTATGAACACAGAACCTTCAGACGCTGCAGCTTCTTCAACCAACAGTAAAGAGAGGGCTGTCTGGGTAACATCTCCAAACAAGGAGCTAGCTATGAACACAGAACCTTCAGACGCTGCAGCTTCTTCAACCAACAGTAAAGAGAGGGCTGTAGCTTCTTCAACCAACAGTAAAGAGAGGGCTGTCTGGGTAACATCTCCAAACAAGGAGCTAGCGAAGAACACAGAACCTTCAGACGCTGCAGCTTCTTCAACCAACAGTAAAGAGAGGGCTGTAGCTTCTTCAACCAACAGTAAAGAGAGGGCTGTCTGGGTAACATCTCCAAACAAGGAGCTAGCTATGAACACAGAACCTTCAGACGCTGCAGCTTCTTCAACCAACAGTAAAGAGAGGGCTGTAGCTTCTTCAACCAACAGTAAAGAGAGGGCTGTCTGGGTAACATCTCCAAACAAGGAGCTAGCTATGAACACAGAACCTTCAGACGCTGCAGCTTCTTCAACCAACAGTAAAGAGAGGGCTGTCTGGGTAACATCTCCAAACAAGGAGCTAGCTATGAACACAGAACCTTCAGACGCTGCAGCTTCTTCAACCACAGTAAAGAGAGGGCTGTAGCTTCTTCAACCAACAGTAAAGAGAGGGCTGTCTGGGTAACATCTCCAAACAAGGAGCTAGCTATGAACACAGAACCTTCAGACGCTGCAGCTTCTTCAACCAACAGTAAAGAGAGGGCTGTAGCTTCTTCAACCAACAGTAAAGAGAGGGCTGTCTGGGTAACATCTCCAAACAAGGAGCTAGCGAAGAACACAGAACCTTCAGACGCTGCAGCTTCTTCAACCAACAGTAAAGAGAGGGCTGTAGCTTCTTCAACCAACAGTAAAGAGAGGGCTGTCTGGGTAACATCTCCAAACAAGGAGCTAGCTATGAACACAGAACCTTCAGACGCTGCAGC
The DNA here is from genome assembly GCA_027704905.1 of Muraenolepis orangiensis. Lineage (NCBI taxonomy): Eukaryota > Metazoa > Chordata > Actinopteri > Gadiformes > Muraenolepididae > Muraenolepis > Muraenolepis orangiensis. The sequence continues at coordinate 47,847 of JANIIK010001822.1, forward strand.
TTCTTCAACCAACAGTAAAGAGAGGGCTGTAGCTTCTTCAACCAACAGTAAAGAGAGGGCTGTCTGGGTAACATCTCCAAACAAGGAGCTAGCGAAGAACACAGAACCTTCAGACGCTGCAGCTTCTTCAACTGACCGTAAAGAGAGGGCTGTCTGGGTAACATCTCCAAACAAGGAGCTAGCTAAGAACACAGAACCTTCAGACGCTGCAGCTTCTTCAACTGACCGTAAAGAGAGGGCTGTCTGGGTAACATCTCCAAACAAGGAGCTAGCTAAGAACACAGAACCTTCAGACGCTGCAGCTTCTTCAACTGACCGTAAAGAGAGGGCTGTCTGCGTAACATCTCCAAACAAGGAGCTAGCTAAGAACACAGAACCTTCAGACGCTGCAGCTTCTTCAACTGACGGGGAACAGAGGGCAGTCCGGCCATGGACGTTGGGGAAGGTGAGGAGAGCTGTGAGGGCGTACGAGCAGGAACTAGCAGATTACTACCCAACTACCATTAAAGTTGACCCTTCTAAGGCTGCCGCTTCTCGGTCAGATGAACGTCAACCCACACCAGCCCTGTCGGTGACCTACGACTTAGAGACCCTCCAGAGGAAGCCAAGGAGATGGGCGTGATGATGATGATGCTGCTTAAGCAACTCCCGCCTCCCGACAGAGAGGACCACCTACGCCGCCTATGTCGGAAGTGTTATGCTGGGGCTGAGTGTGAAGGACTTTTTTTCAGCTTCCCCACCAGCTGAACCCACAAAATACCCCAAAAAAGATACACATTCACATAATTGCAGTATATAAGAATATGACGGTATGAAACAGAATAAATATGAAGTGAAATATGTAAAGTGTGTTGTGTAGTGATAACACCACATGTGCAACTTTAATGTATGGGCCAAGCAGAAAGAATAATGTTGATTATTGGTAAATGCTGAATGAATGTTCTTAATGAAAATGCATTTGGTAATTGTTTATTTGAATGAACTGATATTATAGCCTATGTATTATGTTGATGTTGAAACATTTCCTTTCAAACCATTTCAGGTTTATAACCTGCTATTGTGACAACCATTTGTCAACCAAATAAACGACAAACTAAGGTCAAAGAAAAGTCACAGAGTTATATCCTTCAGTTCATTCAAGTAAACAATTACCAAATGCATTTTCATTAAGGACATTCATTCAGCATTTACCAATAATCAACATTATTCTTTAAACTTAACCATGTCATGAATGTCATGCATCAAAATGTTCAAACAATATATTCAAACTGTTGTAATGTCAAACATTGCAGGCCTACAGCCCACGTATACACTACAGACCGCAGAAACACCATTTCCCAGGCTGCACCGGGGCCGCATGTTACAAACATTCCATGCTGAGCAGAGCTAACATGCTAGCTAATATGCTAGGGAGCTAACAGCTAACATAAGCAAAGCACAAATAAGCAAGCAAAGCACATAAAGCAAGCAGGGAAGGCGAATGTAAACATACCATTGGGCTATCACGTTCCTGGTCTGAATGCAGCCAACTCCCTGAGCAAAATGCACTACCTGAATGAGCTGGGGTTTCAATTCAAGTCCTCTGGGGCTGCCCACATAGATGCCAGACGGTAAACCGGTCAAGCCCTGACGTGCTGCCCGCATAGATGCCTGATATCAATTATTATTTCTTTACTCCGAAAGTTCATTTAATTTCAATTTACTTTTGAAAATAGTTGCAAGGAGTACATTTGATCATTAGGGGGCATTTAAATTATACCATTTGTTTTGGATAAATAATATATGTAATTTTGTTAAAATACATTTGGCTCTCTTTGCTCCTAAAGAGTTTAACACCTCCCACTTAAGTTCCTGATCGCTTGGCTTGATCAGAAACTTACTTCACATCAGAGATTGACCCCTCTTAACGACACCCTTTTTGTACATTTTTTTTTGACGAGTGTGTGTAGACGAGCAAGCATAGTCCAAAGTCAGCCACGTCTCTTGGCAGGTGTGTGTGGTGCCAAGATCGATGGGGCATGGGGTATGAATGCTCTAAGTCTTCATGTATGTGCGGAGTGTGGGGCATGGTGGTAGCGCATGGCGTACACCAACCAGCCGAGAGTGGGGGTTAGGGGTGGTGACCGGATCCAGGGGCTTGGGCGATGAACTGGGCAAGGGGTGTGGGCAGGGAACTGCATCAGGGCGGCTCAGGCAGAGGAGTTTGGTCCTCCACGGGGAGGAGGACCACCAATCTTCTTACGTCTCTCCTGATGACGGTCGTGGGCAGCGGAGAGCTCCTCTTCTTCTGTCCACCTGCAGGGGAGACGATGAGGCCGGCACATGTATCAGCCTCCCTGATGATCCCTTTTCTGTCTGGGTATACGGACAAGATTCTTCCCAGACGGAACTGGCCTCTCAGCGCGTTCTGGTCGGCGATCCAGACAAGATCACCGACCTTGACGTTCCGCTCTGTCCGATGCCATTTGTTGCGGACAAACAGATTCGGGCCAGCTAGCTCACTCCACTTTGCCCAGAATCTGTCCACCCCGATTTGAATCGCTCTCAGTCGGCGCCAGGGATGGGTGCACAGGTCGAGTCCACTTGTATCACCTACAATGGAGGCACGGCCCAGGATGAGGGAGTTAGGCGTTAAATACTCGACTACATCCTCTTGGCCTTGGGCTCTAGCGTCAATAGCGTTGATTTGTCAGGTTGGCCGCCTGGTAGACCAGGGTTTGAAGTTCTACCCACGTGAGCGACTCTGTTGCGTCTCTGAGGTTGGTGAGCGCTCTTTTCAAAAGCTTCACTGCAGCCTCCGCTGCCCCATTCCGATGGGGAGCATCTGCAGGGTGGAACTCCCACTCCCATTCGGTCCCATTCTTGGCCGCCATGGATGCAGTCTCAAGGCAAGCCAAGTGTTTGTACAGTTCATGCAGAGCTGGCTTGGCGCCAATGAAGTTGGTTCCTCTATCCGACCATAGTTTCTTCGGATGCCCCCTCAATGCCACAAAGCGGGAGTACGCTAGGAGGAAGCTTTCCGAAGATAGGTCATCAGTGAGATCTGCGTGAACAGCTCTCGAGGCCATGCAACAGTAGACAATGCCCCAGACCTTCTGCTTCGTCCGCTTCTTAACAGCGTCCCTCACTTCAAAGGGGCCGAACAGGTCCAGAGTTGTGTACTCAAATGGGTTGGCTCTTTGAGTGCGCTCATGAGGGAGGTCGGCCATCACTTGTCGGCACATCTTGGCCCTTCGCTTTCGACAGGCAAGGCAGTCGTTCAATACTTTCTTGACTTCTCTTCGTCCCTGCATAATCCAAGCTTTCCTCCTTGTGTGTAGCAGAGTGGACGCGACACCTTCATGATTTTCTTCATGCGCTTCTCTGACCAGTAGGGCGGCCAGCCATGACTGAGATGGGACTAGCGGCACAGCTGCTCCGTCTTCGGTCCAGCACTGGACCCTTCCTCCGCAGAGTAGGAGCCCTGTGCTCTCCTCCTTCCGAACCACCAAGCGATCCAGGGTTGTGTCATAGAACTCAACACCGTCTTGGGCCGCAAGAGCCAAATCCTGGAAAGCTGCTGCTCTTTCTTTTGCAGATAACTTTGGGCCTGCCTCCCACTTTGCTGTTCCGGGAGCCTGGCCGTTGCCACCCAGCCAGGTTTCCACTGCTCGTCTGGTCAAGGCAACAATTCCGCACAACTTTGCGAGTGAACTGAACCTTTGGGGCTTCACAAGGTGCACAAGATCCACGCTCCATCGTCTTTGCTGTGGGACAGGGGGGCAGATCGCAGCTTGGCTGGCAGTGTCGCTCGGGCCCGACAGCTGTTTGGACTGGTCTCTGGTGACCGCTGCGGAGAATGCTTTCCTCTGGAGTCCTTTGATTTCATCAGCAACAGAGGTGGCTATCTCGCTGGCGTCTTCATGGGCCAGTCTGATTCCGGTATCCTCAGAAATCCGGGGCCCTCCTGCCACACCGATCCTTCGGTGAGTTCTTCCGGGGTTGCTCCCCTTGTGAGGATGTCAGCAATGTTCTCTTTCCCCTCAACCCACTTCCAGCTTTCCACCGGCCCGGCCTTCTGGATTTCTCCGATTCGATTCGCAACGAAGGTCTGATAGCCGTAGCTTTCCCTTTGAATCGCTCCTAGGATGGTTTGGCTATCCACAAAGTGCGTCCAGCGTTCAACTTCGATGTGGCAGTGCTTCTCGACATACTTTTTCAGGCGAGAAGCAAAAACTGCTCCACACAGCTCCGCTTTAATGATGTCACCTTTCTGGTCGAGGGGGGTGAGCTTGGCTTTCGACTCGACAAGCCTTACCATGACCCCGTCTTGCTCCGTCTCCCACCGGAGATACAGTACGGCTCCGTAGGATGCCTCACTGCCATCGGAGAAGGTGATCCCCATTGGACGGCCTATGGCTCCCCGGGGTGTGAGGCTTCTTTCAAACTTGATTTGGCCAAGCCTCACATACTCCTCGAAAACCTCAATCGCTGCTCCTCGCAGACGTGGGGAGAGTGGATCGTCCCAGGTGTCTTTGGATGGACGGTCTTTCCCTGCTTCCTGAAAGGATTCTCTCACCAGCATTACTCCTTTCCGTTTAGCAGGTGAGGCAAGGCCGATGGGATCATAGAAACCAGCGATCTGGCTCAACAGCATGCGCCGGGTGAGAGGGTCGGGTGTGCTGCTCCTGATCTCCTCCTCCCGTAGATCCAGCCCTGTTCTCATCTTCCCTCGCTTCTTTGAGAAGTTTATCGATGTCAGAACACGGAGCTTGTCTGTCTCGGGTTCGTATCCAACCCCCAGCGCCTTATTCTCCTCGTCCTGCATCTGGTTGGGAAGAATCAGGGTTCTGGGCGAGGTTGAGCCGCTTCTATTGGGGTCAGTGGAGTCCTCACTCCTCCCACTTTGACCCGTCCAGACCCAGTGAGGAGTGTTGCTGTGTTTGTCTGCCAGCACATATGTGAGGCAGTCCTTTATTTTCTTGAGGTCCCGTTCTTCTCCAAGGGTCATCTCTTTGCCTCCTGGGGGACACTTGCTGCACTTGCAGCTTCCGCACTTCGGATCACAAGCCGCTCCGATGCTGTCCCACTTGAACCACTTAAACAACTCCTTGTTGGTGGCAGTGGTGTTGCTGAGGACCACGTCCTTTCTTGCTAGGTCTTCAGTCAGGCCTCTTGAGTCCACAAGGACCTCGTTGTAAATCCTTGAGGATGTTCTCATGGATCTTGCGAAGTGAGTGTCGGACTGGTGCATGGTTAGATCGACCATTTCAAAGAGGTCAGGGTGTGTTCCGCCGACAGTCTTCCCCAGTGGTCCATCCCAGAGGACTAGATCTCCCTGCATTTTGACTGGCTGTGGGACCAATCGACCTTCCCTGTGGCTAATCAGGAGGTCGATACTTTCAGGACGGACCAGGTCTTCCGTGGCGACGTCAGGAAAGATTTTCCGCAGCTGTTGCAGAGTGACAGACTGGCTTATCTCTGCAATGCTCTCCAGGCCGTAGCAGAGCAGTTTGTGTTCTGCCACGGTCCCCTTGGAGGTTTTCACCCTCAGCCGTAGGGTATACCGCTTGGTCGTCACCGTCTTTTCCATCCCTCCAATACCGTGGACAATCAGCTTGATGTTTTCACCAGTCAGTCCGAGGCGTTTGGCCGCATCGTTCGCGATGTAATTGGTATCCGATGCGAGGTCGATAAGGGCGCCGATCAACTGGCCAGAATTCGTTGTTACTTCCAGCAACATCATAACCACTGGGGATTCCTTCTGTTCAACGCCAGTATTGGTGCACATTGTAGTCGAGGCTCTGTTAGAAAACGCCTTTCTGACCTCTGCCCTTAGGTTTTCCGGGACTTTAGAAAGGGCCTCTTCTTGGATGCTGGTCAGGCCTTTCTTCTCCACCTTTGAGCCACCTTGCCCCTCACAGCCGCTCTCCTTCCTCTGAGTAGTGGGCCTTGGGCAGAGCAGGTAGTTGTGCGGCGGCTCCTCTCTCCTACAGCCTGATTTGCCGCAGAGGAACCCTTGGTTACAACGGCCATCCCTTGGGTGGATGCTCAAACACCGACAGCATGTGCCATGAGCCCTTAGATGAGCCTTTTTCTTCGCCAGGTCCAACTCTTTGAAGGTTCTGCATGCAAAGAGCTTGCCAGGGTGCGCCTCATCGCCGCAGCAGGTGCAGGAGCTTAACTGCTGCTTTGTCTGAGGACCTCTTTGGCCTGAAGTGGCTCTGGAAAAGGATTTCCTCACTCCCTTATCCGGTTTGTCATCCAGGCTTTTCTCCGAGGAGTTCCTCTCTCCAGGACTTGCTTCTAGCTGGTCAAGCTCCTCCAGGATTGCCTCCTGCTTTTTTAGGAATTGAAGCAAGCACTCAAAGTGGTCCTGGGGAACAAACCCGTTGGCGGGTTCATGTTTGTGAGCAATCCATTCCTTCTTTAGGGAGCTAGGCAGTTTGCTTTCTAGGGACTGAGCGACCAAACGGTTCGTTATAACGTCCTCTTCTCCTAAAATCAGGAGATTATTTAGAGCCCTCTCCACTGCCTGGATCAGTTCAATAGCCTTCCTTGGGTTGTTTCCCTTCACGGGGGGTAGGCCCTGGACCTCACTTGCGATCAGCTGGACGATCTTAGCTTTATTCCCATACCTGTTGGCAAGGCGATTGAACATATCATCTGCAGACTTGCAGCTAGATAGGACTAGGTCCCTTTTCACCTTCTCACTCAGGCTTGCAAGAAGGTGGAACCTTGTCACTCCAAAAGTCCTCTGCGGGTTCCCAAGCAGCTCGAGCTCCTCCCACTCTGCCTTCCACCGGTAATAATCGACCATGTCCCCAGAAAATGTGGGGAGGCGTGCTCTCTCGAGTGGAAACTGGACTCTGGGTTGCATATAAGGAAAGATGCCTTGTGGAGCATTTGGGTACCCTAGCAGTGTGCCAGCGACATTTGGTGCAGCGCTGGTCCCAGCCAGAGACTGGATACCGGCTCCAGAACTTCTTGGAAGTGGCCCCGACGGACCGAGCGGGTTTACATAACCTGCAGCGATTTCCTGCTTGACACCGGGAGGCTCACTGAGAGAGAGAGGTTGATCATCTCTAATGGATCCAAGCGGATCTGGATGGGCTGGCACTTCAGCCTTTAACCTCTCCTCTGCCTCCTCCTCGCTCCAAGCAAAGCCCTTTCGTGACTTCAGGTTCATCCGCCGCCATTTCTGCTCCCAGTCACTCTGTAAGTCTCTTAGCCTGTCTTCTTGCTTTTTAAGCTCCTTTGTCTTGGTGCTGGAGACAAGACCTTCCCAAGCAGCCATTTTCTGCCCGAACCTGTGGATTTTCTCGCCCAGGCTCTCTCTCTGCACATCAAAGTCCTCCGCTAGTAACTCCTTCAAATCCAGCGCTTCTAATTCAGCCTGGTCCTCTTACTGAAGGCAGTCTGCGCGACCGAGCGCTTTCCCTTTAGGGCTTCCAGCACAACGGAATCCATCACCCTTTCTTAGAGCTGCCCAAGGTTTCTCCGACACTGGCAGGGTTGGCAGTTGGACCTTTCCCTCCCTCCGTGGCGCTCCTCTTCCGGGCAACACTATTCGGGGCAGATTCGGCTGGACGCTTGGGCCCGTGGTTTATAACGGTCAAGTTTGTTCTTGTTTTCCCCACTTGAAGGGCTCAGGCAACGTGATCAAGGAAGGATATAACTGACTTTTCTTTGACCTTAGTTTGTCGTTTATTTGGTTTGACAAATGGTTTTACAAATGGGCAGGTTATAAACCTGAAATGGAATGAAAGGAAATGTTTCAAAATCAACATACCGTATTGACCCGAATATAAGACGACCCCGATTATAAGACGACCCCTCTTTTTCAAGACTCATTTTTGGAAAAAAAAAATATTTTTTTTTTTGAAGACCAAATCTTTTTTTTATAAAGAAAATCTTTTTTTTGGAAAATAATGATAACACACATCACACATTGTGTTAAAATTTGCCTAACTTGACAAACAAAAACAAAACAGGCTAGATAGATTGCAATGAAACAGTAGTGCAATAAAACGGTAGAGCAATGAAACAGAACATCAGTCTATTGGTCACATCAAGTCTTCTCATTCAGCTCGTCTTCTACGTCGCTGGTTGTTCCTCTCACTCCCGCTATCGTCACTCACGGTGTCTGCTTCCCCGTCTCCTCCCACATCACGTCATCCTCGCTGCCATCCATGGCATACGCAGCATTTCTTAAACCCATTAATGCTTTCTGGGGAAACGTCAGCCCATGCTTGCAAGATCCATTCACAGAGCAAACGTACTGCAGGCTTTTGGATTTTTCCAGACGGTGTCAGTGCGTGATTAGCAGCCAGGAGCCACTCTGTGGATCTCTTGCGCAGATTAACCTTGAATGGTTTGTTAACGACCACATCCAACACCTGCAGCTGGCTTGTCATTCCGCCCGGTATGATCACTAGGTGACTAGGTTTTGACTGGCTCAGTCAAGTGTCCACGGAAAGCATCCAGAATCAACATGTTCCTCTGCTTTCTGAGTCCCCCACGCCGTCTGCCCCACACCACCTTGAGCCAGTCCACCACAAGCTCCGTCTCCATCCAGCCCTTTGCCTGGGCACCTACCATAATCCCCCACGTACGGGGGAAGTTGTGTCCCATCTGCGAGGCGCGTTAACATGACCGTTACTCGGCTCTTCTCGTTTCCAGTAGATCAGTAGATCACTGATTTGTCGCCTTTCTTATGCACAGTGACAGATGGCATGTCAAAATACACAGGCGTTTGATCCACATTGCCCATCTGATCAAGGGGGTATGAGTGCTTCTTCCTTAACTTGATCACATATCGCTGATAAGACAGTAGCTTCTCTCTGAAGTCTGAGGGCAGGCGCTGGGCTTGTCCTGCGTCGCAATGACAGGTGTTTGATGTCTCTGCTTCGTTTATCACCATTATCTTAAAATTGGCATCGTAACTTCGTCTCTTCTGTTTATTAACTTGCCCTACTTTTGAGCCACTTTTTTCAAGTTGGTCGCTGTCTCTCCATTTCTAACTCTCCAGGTAACTATTTTTATGTACTGTTACTTTAAGACTTTGAGTTACTTTAAGTGTCGCGCGGTGTCTCGGAACACTCGTTTGGCGCGATCTGTTGTTGCGCAGTTACATGTGCAATTACGGTACATCGAAAAGTCTAAACCCCGATTATAAGACGACCCCTCTTTTTTTGATTTTTTTCTAGGAAAAAAAACCCGTCTTATATTCGGGTCAATACGGTAATACATAGGCTATAATAATATCAGTTCATTCAAATAAACAATTACCAAATGCATTTCCATTAAGAACATTCATTCAGCATTTACCAATAATCAACATTATTCTTTAAACTTAACCATGTGATGAATGTCATGCATCAAAATGTTCAAACAATATATTCAAACTGTTGTAATGTCAAACATGCAGGCCTACAGCCCACGTATACACTACAGACCGCAGGAACACCATTTCCCAGGGTGCACCGGGGCCACATGTTGCAAACATTTCATGCTGAGCAGAGCTAACATGCTAACATGCTAGCTAACATGCTAGGGAGCTAACAGCTAACATAAGCAAAGCACATGAACATAAAGCAAGCAAAACACATAAAGCAACCAGGGAAGGCGAATGTAAACATACCATTGGGCTATCACGTTCCTGGTCTGAATGCA